>CM068837.1:117176090-117338590 GCA_028554795.2 Sinohyriopsis cumingii | reverse complement strand
TTCTTTTTTGGTCGTCTTATAATATATTGATTACCATTATGGAAGTCAGTTGTGTCTTTTGCAAACATCATTGTTGGACCAGCCGATCTCGTATAGTCGTCGGAGTATCTTCCAAGACCAAATATCCTCGTGGCAACATCATTTTCAAGGCATCATTCAACATCTTTTCCATCAATCGAGTATGTAGCTCTACTAAATGACGCCATTATTCCATTGCTAGCAAAACCAACTCCAGCTCCGTATGCTGTATCATCTGCTTTTGTGAGTCTACCTTCAGCCTCGATAAATGCCTCAGAGGGTAGGAAATATCTACTTGTATCCTGAACTTGTAATTCAATTCTTCCACGTGTGTCTGGTGTGCGCTCATCATAAGAATAACTCTGATAATCACGTACAGACTCGTCTTTTTCTATGATAAAATATCTCCTGGTAACGGATGTTTTTTGATCTCTTCAATTCCTTTCTCAAATTGTGTGACTTTATCTGTGTATTTACTAGTGATTCTTTGTATATTTTTAAATTCTCGAAAAACAAAAGGAATACATTTTTCTTCTGAAACATCAGCGGTGTTTGGATCTAATAATTTATCACGAACTTTATATCCGTAAACGGCAATTCCCCGAGGATTCTCCTGAATTTGTCTATAACCCTCTTGGGTAAATTGAGCTGGTGGTTTTAAAGGTGGTTTTGATTCTGGCGTAACAAGTTTCTTTACATCATTGACCTCCTTGCGGACTTTATCGATACAATCAAACATTTGTTGTATTCCTTCACCTACGGGTGAGTCTGAACTGCAGATATTTCAGCTGAAATTTCTCGCAAAATCTTTTTTGTTTATTTAGTCCTCGCCGCTACTTTTTCAGTTTGCGCAGCAGTTTGTTTTACCGCCAGAAGAAGACCTCCAGTAGCCGTTGAAACTCTTTCAATAACCGTTGTGATAGGTTTAAACAATTGTTCTGCACCTTCTACGAATTCAACTTGTGATTCTTGACTCACTTGCGGGTTTTGTTTAACAGAATATCATAGTGGGATATATTTCTTAATTGCTTCTTGTCGTTCTCGAGCTAATCTAGCTGTATAAGATTCCTTCGCTGGTGGCATTATTTGTTATAATTTTATTTTAATTGATAGCAGCAGCCAGGGTGCAGCCACGGCACCCCCAGTCGCCGTCGCGATCCCTTTTCTGGCGATTTTTTTTTGGTTGCGATTTTCAGGAAGGCTTATTTTTGCAATTAGAGGTTGAGTCAAACAGAGGCTGTTCACCCTCTCTGCTGCTAATGTACATGAATACCATGATTATATCTTTCTCAGTATGCCAAGTCGATGACTTAAGTAGCAGAACATTACAATCAGTAAACGCATCAAATACTTGTTTTACAAAGTCTTTCATTACAAGAGATTTTCGGAAAAAAGGTTACTCCTCCCTAATTCCCATTTTGTCCCACCTGTTTCCCGAATACAACTATAAGTGATATAATCAAATTCGGCTCAGGAATTTTAGGAAGTTTCATATAAACCTATGATATCAAATTTCATATAATAGCGAAGAAAAGAACGCTGGTCTTGGTGCTTTGAATGGCCCTCTATATTCCACGACAGAAGCTTAGGTCAACATACGTGTGATGCTATTCTTTAAAGCATACAGGCATTGGCCTGCGGCCTACATGCTTTTGAGGATTCTTTCGAATGAAGAAGGAATTTCATCTTTATAAAATAATACACCGATTATTGGAAATTATATACGTATACCCATGATGAACACCATAGTTAACTTATTAAAACCATGGCGCACATTATATTTGTTTGTATTTTCTAATATGGGCTGGTTGCCTAAATTACTGAATAAATTATAAATGTATATATTGTTATATAAATTGTTACACGCTTAGAATATTAAACAACTTAATAAGAAAAACGTGAAGACAACAAGCTTTGTAAAATTTAGGAAATAAGGTATTTACCTAGAAAAACAAGGTAAAATCGAGAAAAAGAACTTACTGTTTTACGAATCAAAAATAATCCAAGAATTAAAAGATAGAAGTCCTAGTAATAAAAAGACCTAATGAAACTGAGTTCGAATCCCAGTGAAATCCAAACATGGAAGGTGATGACGTATGCTGTGGTCAGCGTCGTACAGATGTGTCAAAAATTCTTTGTTGTATCGCAGAAAATAATATTCTAGTGTTTGAATTCTGTGTAAATTTCGATAAATGTCTTTGTCCAAAGATTAATTTAGAGCACAATTATTTCCAGGGAAAAAATAATCTCTTGGAATCGAAATAATATGAAGAAAAATTATATAATTAGCCTAAAAACTGGTCACAACTTAAAACACTTTAACTTATCAAGTTTTAAGGCACTGATGACTATTTTTTTCAAACCATCAATAATAAATCTAGCTACAACTCGACACAGATACAAGATGCATTATTATGGGTCAATCCTCTGGAAAAACCTAATTGATACATGTTATTTGTCATTTACTCGGGTATGGCCTCGAGATTATCTTATGAATCGTATTCTGAGAAAGAATTTTAAAAATTAACAAAGTTGTTTATCACAACTGTTACTGGTTCTGAATCAAGGTCATTAACTAGGTCAGCATTAGACACAAATCTTATGCTATCGGTTGTTTGCTACAGAATTAAATTTCTGGACAATGTCAAATCCAGAAAATAAAATTACATTACAACATTACAATAACATTTAATGTAATAAAAAAAGTTAATTATCAAACAAACAAATAAATTAAATTAACTATAAATTCAATCAAATGTACATAACACTTCCCCGAAAAGAAAAGAAAGATTTAACTATAAAGCTTTCTTTTTACTATAGATTAATTATATATGAGGTTTCGGTTTTTAAAAATAACATAAGAATAACTCTTATGAATTATACAAAGTGTAAAGAAAAAATATTTCTATACACGGGAAAGTGCATCTGCTAATAACTGCTCTTTACCCGTGATGTCAATATTATATACCTGTAACAAACTCCACCAAAGTAGTCTTTGATTTTTAAATTTCATCTTGCCGATGGAAGTAAGGGTTTTGTGATCACTAGACACAATAATCGAAGTAGGAGCTGAACTAATGTAAACTTCATAACGCTGTAATGCCAATATCAAAGCCAAACATTCCTTCTCGATTGTTGAATAATTTCTTTGGTGCTTATTTAATGTCTAAGAAAAATAGCACACTGGATATCAACACCACTTTCGTCTTCTTAAATAAATACTGCTCCAACCCCAACATCACTTGCATCAACAGACAGTTTAAGTGATTGGCTGAAATTTTGAGCTGTAAAAACTGGCGCGTTTTTAAGTATGGCTTTAAACTTATCGAAAGCCTCCTGATATTTTTCAGTCAATTAAACTTGTTTTTGTTTTGCTCATAAATTTGTCAGGGGTTCAGCAAGTATGGCAACATTGGAACAAAATTTCCGACAGTATCCAGCCATACCTAAAAATCTCATCAGTTGATTTTTACTAACATGCACGGGGAGTTCATAGATAGCATTGATGTTAGCATCTATTAGTTTAACTTGTCCATGTCCTACGACATGACAGTAGCTTCTCGTGGGTCGGTGGTTCTTTCCGGTTTTTTTCCGGGTTCTTCCTCCACCATTAATACTGGCCGCCATGTATAGCCTATCGTGTGCTGAAAAATGGCGTTAAACCCTACAACATCAATAACAACAACAACGACATGACCTAGACACGTTACACTAGCACGGCAGAACTCACTTTTGGATAAATTAATTGTCAAACTTGCATCAGCGAGTCTGTCAATAATTTCCGAATTCGTCGCTAAATGTTCTTTCCTGGTGTCGTTGTAGACTATGACATCATCGATGTTAACATCACAATTATCTATACCAGAGGTAATCATATTCATTAGACGTTGAAAAGTACTTTTATATTAATATAGTATATCTGGAGTCACAAATGCCGAAATTGCCTTTGCTGTTTCCGTCAATGGAATTTGCCTAAATCCTTTCAGAAGGTCGCAATTGGTAACATACTTGGCATTTCCGATTTCATCAGTCAATGCGGTCATCTAGTATAGGTAATGGACATGAATCTGTTTTTGTAACACTTTTCACCTTCCGAGCAAATGGTAATTGGAGATGTTCGTTAGGTTTTGTACCAAGAATTTCTAATTGCTTTATTAATTTAATGTATTTCACGTTAACCCAGAACTTAATTTTGCAATGAATTAAACTTTTTCTTTAGAATCAAATTTACAACGTGCTTTTTTAAAGACAGTATTTTGGTATATTTGGGCATTATTTGGGTAGCATTCGGGTGCATTTGGGTAGTATTTTGGTGTATTTGGGTAGTATTTGGGTGAATTGGGGTAAATCGTGCCACCCTACAAACTGTCCCTTTCATCTATAGTCTGTTTGTTTGTACACCCCCACCATCACCAGTTTAAATAATGGAAACCTTTAACGTGATAAAAAGTGGAAGCAACTTAGTCAATTCATTCACTGATTTACAGTTTCTAACCTGATTGTGAGTAGAGTGGCCCTAACACCGTCATCTTATGAGCGTTTCATGCTTAACGAAGTTTTCAGTACAATAGAAAACATGCTGGGATCCATTGCCAGTTTATGGACAAGTCCATTTTCAGCAAAGGGGTGTATCACGACTACAGCTGTACGTACATAAGTCGTCTGCTTCCGATATTTACAATGTCGACTCAATCAAAGAAAGTAATGACAAATTTGCTTTTCATGTGGATTTAACGAGCGGTTTAATTTCTGTGTTCATGTATGCAAAGGGATATATTTCCAAACTCTCAACGTTAACTAATTTACGGAATTGTCAGGCAGTTGCCGAACAGGAAGAACTACGTCATTATGTTGTCTGATGGAAATAAACTAGCCTATAGTATATGCAATATGGGGTCGTGTTGGTACGGAAAGTGCGTCAAGCATAAAATGGTACAGGGGATGTCAGCATTAGTGCCATTTTGGTTACACTCAGGTTAGAATTTATAAATCAGTGATTAAATAGGCTTAGTTCTGTGCACTTTTTATCACATTAAACGTTCTCGTTTTTTAATCGGTAGAGTGGTACAAACAAACGGGGATGTACAGTAAGACTTTAGTGCCGACCGCTAATTTACACAAGGCTACATACTGGGATAAACACACACGTCAGTTATACAGTAGACCACGTACAGGGTGTAATAAAATGGAACTAGTCAAACTACACAGTGGAGACACACAATGCAAATGTGAAATATGTGGCAAAGTTTTCACCAGCAGACATTATATGGCCATACACATGAGGATACACACCGGTGACAAACCATACAAATGTGAAACATGCGGAAAGTTGTTTAGCTACAATAAGACTTTGACCGTACACACATGGATACACACTGGTACTAAGCCATTCAAGTGTGCAGTATGTGGGAAATTGTTCAACCAGAAAAGTAATTTTTCCAGACATTTGATGATACACACTGGTGACAAACCATACAAATGTGAAACATGCGGGAAGTTCTTTAGACAGAAGTCTCACTTGTCGGAACATTTGAAGATACACAGTGGTGACAAACAACACAAATGTGAACAATGTGGAAAATCGTTTAGCCAAAGCTCTAATTTGACCAAACACAAAATAGTACACACTGGGACTAAACGATACAAATGTGAAACATGTGGGAAATTGTTTAGCCAAAACTCTCATTTGACCATGCACAAAAGGTTACACACTGAAGAGAAACCATATAAATGTGAAACATGTGGGAAATTGTTTAGCCAGAAGTCCCACTTGTCGAATCACTTGAGAATGCACACTGGTGACAAACCATACAAATGTAAAACATGTGGGAAATTGTTTAGCAAGAGGTTTCATCTGTTGAATCACTTGAGGATACACACTGTTGACTAACCAAACAAATTTGAAATATGTTAGACATATGTTAGACACTGTTTAGCCGGAACTCAGGTCGGCGTATACATTTGAAGATACACTAATAAATCCTTTTTGTATTGTAGCAGGATCATATATTTTATAATTGTATATATTCATGTTTTAATTAGGCAGAAGTAGGCATTTTATTATTTTATGTAGTTTATTAATAAGTGAAATAAAGTAATCATTGCAATTAATGTGTTATTGTCATTTTACAAATATTTTGCCACTTAGGTAACCTTGAACCAGGATTACCTGTTGAGTTTTGTTCACTGTGTAATGAAGCTACCATGATTGCTGTTCATGCTGGATTGTTCTAATGTATGACAAGTGGTAAACAACTTTCTGATTGGTTAGTTTGCTTCTTGTCTGTATAAACAACATAGTATGAACAGCATATTAGTGGTCAGTCTGTTGGAGCTTCTGAAGGGAGCTGGTCATGGCATTGCATTAAAGTGCCAGATGATTCTTTTGCTTGTAAATGTAAAATGGCCTTTGTCCCATATGAGAAGGGTGTATGCAACAAAGCAAGAGAAATGCATCAATGAGTTAATTGCTGTGAGTCCTAATTGGACAAGATGTACAATATACACACTGGCAAACATATGGAATATGTGGAGAATTGTCAAGCATGACTTTTAACATGATGTTTGAAATATGTAAAAGAATTATTTAGCCACAGTACTAACTTTATCATTGATTTGTGAGCCTTCATACCTGGTTGGAATTAAATATGTAGATTGCCATATTTGATATTTGAGTTTGTCAAATCTGTACAAATTCATTGTAGATTGCCTTATTTGAGTTTACCAAATCTGTAGCAATTCACTGTAGATTGCCATATTTAAGTTTGCCAAGTCTGTACAAATTCAGTCTTATTAAATTGTCAACATAGTAATGTTATCAGAAATGTGTAATTCACTATGCAAAGCATTTTAAGGTTTAATTAAATGAATACAAGGTTATATAACTGCTAATATGTTGTAGATTTATACTGAGTTTTAAATAACAAATTGGTTCAATGATTTAAATTTCTGTCAAAGTTCTTTATAATAATGAATCACGATATGTACAGGTAACACAAAAAATGCATGTTGCAGTTAATGGTGCTATCAGTATTGATTGTCTTGGATGGATTAAGGTGCCAAGCATACTTTTACTCATTTTGAGATATGTAACATGTTTAATTATTACAATTTGTAAACTTTCTAGTTTTATTGTTATATTTGAATATTTTTGGAAAGGACACGGTTCTGATTATGAAAAAGGTATCGTAGAAGCCATGTAGACCTTGATATTCTTTTAATCTTTGATTGATTTGGTTTTGTTACTTCGTAAACCATTTAAAAAATGTTGCCTCCTTTTCCAAGGAGCTGTAGCAGTACATCCATGAAGAGGAATTTGAGATTTGGTTTAATCAGGATATTCCTGTCATTCCAATATGTTCTCCTTTCACTTGCCCTAGTGTTATGTATAGGTATACCTCTTTAAGAGTGAGTAAGAAGCATGGGTAGTGCGAGAAGCGTATGGACCATAATAAAACTGAGTGTACCTGGTGGCCGGAAAATTTATCCAGTGGGCAGGGAAGATACAATTTTGGTGAACCGATGATGGGGTAGTCTATCGCTAAGGGAAGAATGCTTTCCTTCACAAGTTGACATAGGTCTGAATTTTAACAGGACTACAACCATTGTGTGGGTCAACAAATTTCAGGTAGAGATTCAATGTTCGTGCTGCAGTAAAACATTTTTGGAGCAGCAAAAGATTGGGGCCAGATCACTAGAAATGTCTTAATGAAGATGTAATAACATGTGTGTTGCTTAGAAAAGACTGTTCACCAAGCCTGGATGGAATTCCTAATGTGGATGTATTCACCTAGAAGACAGCATTAATTCTAGGACAGCAGGCCTACAAACATTGCTTTCTTGACTTGGCAAGGTCATCAGGTATCCTTGTTGTCTATATGCCATTAGCAGATGGGGCAATACGTGACTCAGGAACTGCCATGTTCATCTGTGTTTTCCTGACTCAGGAACTGCTGTATTCATTTATGTATTCCTGACTCAGCAACTGCTGAATTCATTTATATATTTATGACTCAGGAACTGTTGTATTCATTATGTATTCATGACTCTGAAACTGCTGTATTCATATATGTATTCATGACACAGGAACTGTTGTATTCATTATGTATTTGTGACTTAGGGAGTGCTGTATTCAACTATGTATACATTATGCTCAGACAACCATATTCATCTGCGTGTTTATCTATGGCATTTATTGACTGTGAAGTTCATTATGATCACCAATAGCATACTGCCAATTTGCAAACATTACCAACTGAGTGTAGAGTACAAACGTTTGCAACATATACTTTCGTACAAGGAAATCACCTTTTCACCTATATCAGCCAAGTATGATGTAACAAAAGACGGACTGTTGTGACTCTTTTCTTGACAGTTAAAATGTGAAAACCTCTTTATAACCCTTAATGACATATATGTGATAATCCATTTATTTACTATAGTGTGCGCACAATTTTGTCCAGGTATGTTTTTCTGTTTTATTCGGAACACATTCGAACCACAAATTTTCTTTTTCATATGTGATATTCCAGTTGTTTGCTAGAGACTGCTCGCAACTTTTCCAGGTATGTTTATTTTTGTTTTATTGTGAACAAACATTTTCTTTTCAATTTCGTTAACATACATGTACCTGTTTTTTTTTAATCGATTTCAGTAAGAATGTCATAGTCACATATGTTCTTTTCCACTTTCATTCAGGTTGTAGTAATCATATTTTGCTACTCTGTTCATTGTCCTTGTGATTGCTTGCCAACAACATCTGCTAGTAAATGTTCACATGAATCATCTCCTTCATTGTTGCGTTTTCATTCAGAATGATTGGCCCCACTGTCGGCGACTTCAGTCCCAAACATAAATAGTTTGATCCTTACTTTGGGATAGCTGTCCAGAGTTGAACCCCCTTACTTAGGGATAGCTGTCCAGAGTTATACCCCCTTACTTAGGGATAGCTGTCCAGAGTTATACCCCCAAGGTTTAGGTGACAATGTGATATTCAAAATATTCAGGACCATTCTAGAACAATGACAATGATGGTAAGTCCTTGACACTAAGCTGGACAGAGTATACTGTTTCATATCAAAAGGTCACATTTAGTTTCAAATGATGCCTTTGCTTTTCAAGACTGATAAAGTATCATATCACCTTTTACTCTCTGCTTTGTAAGTTATCTCCCCTTAACTTGACAAGATATGAACCATCGTCGCATATGAAGTAATAAATTATTTATATGCTGGTCAAGGTACAGTATTACAAATCAGCAAATGCAAAACTAATTCAGTTTTCACATTTTTACCATTCAACACTCGAATTGTGGATCATTAATAATGCAGATATATTTTCTCCAGCTGTTCCAGTTTCTAGAAGGGTCCCAAATGGCCGCCATCTATAGCCTATAGTGTGCTGAAAAATGGCGATAAACCACACAACACCAACACACCAGTTTCTAGATGTTTCTAGACTTCTGTAAAATCATCCAATCAATTGCAAACTGAAGAGTCGTTTTGCAATAAACTTAAGTTACCTAATGTATAAATTGTTACAAGAAGAACTAGGACTGCTTTGATGGCCTAAGGGTTAGAGCATCCATCTCGGACGAGGGAAGACGCAGGTTCGATCATAGACTGGATCATTCCAAAGACTTATATTAAAAAAATGATACTAGCTTCTGCCTGACGTGGTGCTCAGCATAAAGAGGTCAGTGTTTGGACTGGTTGGCGTGGTGTCAGGCTAACGTGACTGGGTGGTACATGATGCAACATGTCTGTGACATTATCCCTCACAATTTTGCAGTATTCTTTTATTTATTGCTACAATGTCTGCAGTGTGGCATTTTATAGTGTGATGTCTAGCACTGGGGGCATCATGTCGAAGACACATATAATCATTTCCCATCCTGTCACATTATCCTGACACCAGTCCTAACACTGGAACGTGGTGAAATAATGCGTTGTATCCTTTCATATAGTTTCAACTGTTAGTTTCTTCTCTTGGTCAGAGTGATGTCATACTATTAGTTCTATAAATCTGTAGATCTGTGTAGGCTATTACCATAAGTAATGATTGACAGTACTACCTGTGACTCTTCGCCCAGTGTGGACAGTTACGTATTGCTCGCTCTGGAATCTCCTCTCTAGTACTCATAAGATCCATACCTACAGTATCAGCACCAGCACCATTACTGCTGTGAAAACAAATGGCAAGATGTTTGTTGACAGCTAAAGTGTAGTATGCCCTGATGGCTAGCCCACTTCATCCTGGCTTTCATCCAAACACATATCTACACTGTTGTGCCATTTGATTGAACATGGCCTGGACAAGAATGGAAGGTAACTCTGCGACTCACCTCAAATAAATTCAATTCACTTGCAAATCATGGCATCAACCCAGACCCCCACCTTATTCCGTCAAGTTCTGTGGCAGTGGCGAACGGGAAATCACCAGGGATGAATGCACCGGGGCCGGTAGCAGCAGACCTGGACACATTCATGAACACGTCCGTAGTAGTAGGAATGGGCTAGAAGAGGTGCTCTAAATATTGGCTGATTTATCTTAACCCTGGTCAGCACGCCACGGCTGACTGGAATCACTATTTAGTGATCTAAAATCTCACGAAGACAAAGGTGATGCCACCCACCACCAGCTCCAGGGATGTTCGAGCTGCAATACACAGTGCACCGGCAGGGAGATGAGCTCTAGATCGTACAAAAATGGCCCGATATAAGATCCAATTAGTGGTCATTACAGAAACTAGCCTAACTGAGTAAAGGCAACTAACTGAAGTAGAAACCAGCTAAGTCTTTTTCCTGGAGTGGCCGTAGTAAAGAAAAGCGAGTGAAACTGGTATCGTGTTTGATATCAAATTAACGATACTAATTAAGCTCATAAATGACCCATTGGGCATGCGTGAATCGCACTGTCAGGAAAAAGACACACAACTATCATCGCGTTAATGATATCTGTTTTTTTTTTGTCCAGACAATATGATACACCAGCAGCAGAGGGGGCGAATCGGACATTTTGTCCAATCGTTATTTTGCTTAATTATTACTTTCTGCACTCAACGATCTAGTGTCGTCAGCGCCTGGTAAAAAAAAAACGACGACGTCGTTGGGGGATCGTCGCGTCGTCATTTGGTTTAATTAACACCTTCTGTGCGTCGATCCCCAGCGTCGTCAGCGTCCGGTAAGCACATCGACGACCGCGTCGATGTCATTGCCCCCTCTGCTGCTAAGTAGTTATTTACAATGATCTTACAAACAGAGTGATCACTAACTCCTCCTCCTGTAGATCAATTAGGTTATTTGACTGATCGGTAATTCTAAAATTAATTCTCGTTAAAAACCGATTATGGCATCTCATATAGACTGGATTAATCGGATTCTCAACGATTAAATATCCCGGAGGGGCTGTTGGTGAAAACGAATAAAGGATATATCCCTGTTGAGCCTGATTTGATTGCTTGGTATCCACCTGGTAACTCCCTTCGATAACATCACACACTAGATTAATCGCTATCACCGATGCGATATTTACGTTGTACGGGGCAATATGCCTACCACCATCTCCGTTATCGTGTTTGAGGATATAAGTTGATGGACCGAGAAAATCATTAAGAGATTTTCTTAGTTCTGGTGCGTTGTATCCTGGAAACTTGAAATCGGGTAAATCGGCTTCTGTGATATTATACTCGGTTAGGAATTTTTGTTTACTACCATCGCTGTTATCGGATATCATTTTAACGACTCGTTCATTGATATATTCCATGTCTGATATAAGTTGATTTAACACCTCAACGTGTTTTCGTTCTTTTGTTTCCCGTAGCTGTTCTAGTTGTGATTGGTAAATACGATTAATCTCGGCAAACATATCAGTGATATCACTTAAAATAAATGTTAATATGGCGACCGATTCAGTAGTTTTCTTATGCTGAAAATACCACTGCATGATATTCCTGTCTTGAAATAAAAACCAACTGGGTGATAACGTGCTTTTTATAGTAGATAAATTACCTAGATACCGGGGGGTAATTTCATGATACGATTTCACATTCGTGTGCAAGTCCTCGGGTGGATTCTTAGGCCATCCTAGTATGGTTCTTATTGAACTGTTATAAATATCAACCATATACCCCGGTGTGCTTATTTCAATCGTCGACGATAACGTCGGTTCATGAACCGTAATAGCGATTTTTGATTCCTTTCCTGTGATCGATTTTATCCTGCGTTGAAATTCTTTATTGATTTGTTCTATTTGGTATGACCCAGTTGGTATTGTAACCTCATTCCAGTCTGGGGTCCCATCGGGCTTATTTGTCCATGCAAAAACCAGCGAGTTATTAGGTTGTTGTCCGTTAAATGCGTCTGCTCGAATATTAGGCCAACTGTGATATACTCGCAATTTTGCCAGCGCTATTTCCTTTACTGGAACCGGCGATGGGAAGTTTACACTGAATTCGGGTTTCGTTGATGTTATCGATATCATATTTGTTTGTACCGGAGTGGTGTTCTCCGCGATCCGCTGAAGTAATTGAGACCCTTCGGGGTTCAGCGACATTATTATTATTCGTTTTCTTTAGTGTCTAATTTCAACAACCAGGTGGTTTCGGCTTCCAGTTGAAAATCCTCGATTTTTGACATCGCGGAGCTATACAACTGGACCATCGTGGAGAATTCAACATCGGATACGAACAAATTATCAATCGATAACGAGATCAACCCGGATAATTTCGAGTACGCGTCGGATACTATTTGATGTTTTACTGTATACTCGTTGAGTTTTTTCTGAAAACACGATGATATCTTCCTAGTGATTGCGTTGGCAACTCCAGCAACTGTTGTCATCGCGGAGATAGCGATTGGAACAGCGATCGGGGTTATCGTGGTCACCGTGGATAAAATAACACCGGCGCCAGCTACTATACCCGACACCGAGTACACGACCGCGTCGATGGCGGTTATTTTACGACGGTATTTTTTTATTTTTGCACGGTATTGTTCGGAAAGCGTTTTCAAATTCGCGGAAAATTCTTTTGCGGTATCGAATCGATATTGATGTGACGTCGGTGATACCTCTGATTCAATTTCCTTGGTGGTCATTTTTATTTTAAAAGAGTTAGTGTTTTTAATTACTTAGATTCGCTACAAATTCCACATACCATGTAATGTCTGCCCTAAATATACTGCTATCAACGGCCTTAATCACAAACCGTTCAGTTGCGTCCTTGTCTATAATTGTTGATATTGTATTGTTAAACCCGGATGAACTCGACGATGATATACTAAACTGCATCGCCGAAATCAATGTCAATCGATAAATACCCTTAATAGTTGCGGTGATATCTACTGTATTCTGTGTAGGAGTCCAATCGAATGATCCATGCTGAATTGTGTATACTGTGTTGATGATATTCTCATGAGGGATTTTTATTTTTTCGTATTGATCTGTTTTCAATAGTGATTGTCTAAACGCTTCAACAATAATTTTGATTTTTTCTATTTCCTGTCTATACGCAGTGATATCATTTATAGTTATTGTGATTTCATCCGGTTTGATATTTTTTTTACCAAAGAATTTATCAACGGCGTTATCAATCTTGTTAACATTTTTTCGTAACGAGGATAAATTGGCTGACATCGCCGTAAACTCCAAAATAGCATTTCTTATTGTTTCAAGATTTGGTTCGGTTATCGTCGTGGTTCCAAAAAAACTATTGATAATGAATTGCATACTGGTGACAGATACTTGTACCCCCTCGAACTGAATTGCTTGTATGTTAAATTTATTATACAAATTTTTTAACGAATCCGACATGGTTATATAATTGTCGCCAAGTGTACTTATTTTTCCATTTATCGTCAAGATGGATTCACCCGGTTTGATTCGTCCGTCGCTGGTATACAGCGCGATAGTGTCCTCGGCGGCATCACGCTGTCGTATTAAAACATCATCCAGTGACACATTACTGGATTTCAATTTACCCTGGCGGTCTTGAAATACAACTATTTCATCTGGGTCAACACTGGTTAAATTCAACGTATCAGCGATTTCATCCTCAATTAGTTTTTTTATGTCATCGGTGGCGGGCGTTTCCGTGGGTTTTTTCAGCGCCGAAACCGGTCGTCCCCAAATATCAATCATTATTATTGTAAATGTTATTCTCTAAAATCCGTTGAGCTTCTACGACTCCACTAGTGTATTCGTTTACAACCACATGAGGTGGTTTTCGCGATGATGAAATCGCCGCAAGTACGTTTAATACCTCGCGGCCACATATCGGTGGGTCACTTAATTGCTGTGTTGGCAGCGTGGAATAAAAAACCCGGGCTGAACACGCCCGGGCTGAACACGCCCGGATATACCGCATAAACTCTTTCGGCGGAGCTAACCCGTATGAATCAAAATAGACGATGGCACGCGGATCAATCGCGTATGCAACCCAATGAGTTCCCGCTCCGGAGGACCCATCGAGGTTAATTATGCCGGTTTCAATATTCCTTGGTGCCGCCGGTAATTGATCCCTCATAAAAACACCTCTGAAGTTTTTTATCGCTAACGCGTTTGCGGCGTCTATTAAATCAAAATTAGACATAGGGGTCAATGACCCCCGGGTCAATAAACGGTTCCCGGTAGTCTTAGACCCTTTCCCGAGTACCATGAATACGGGGTTCCCGGTAGTCTTAGACCCTTTCCGGCCACGGGTCGTTTTTTTTTGTAGCCTTTCCCGGTTGCCTTCTTCAATGCCATCCCCGCCGCGGTACCAACGGCTCCTAACGCCGCCGCCTTAGCCACTGCTGGTGCGGCCGCGGCAATCAATGCCGGAATCGCAGCTAACAGCGGAAATATCCCACCGGTCTTTTCCATGTTTTTAATTGCTGCGGCTGAAAAATCTATTTGAACACCCTTTTTATTCTTCATCGCATTATTGAAATGTTTTCTTTGACGCGCCGTCAACGATATCTTATGATTACCACCTGCCATCTGTGACGGCTTCAGCGTTATTGTGGTCCCGCATTGTTTAGCCGACTTTGATCGTAATTTCTTGACTTGACCATCAGTCAACTCTACACTGACGACACTATACGACATTTTATTGTAAACGCGTTTTGTGCTTTCAATTACATGTTTTCCACTGGCGCATCAACGATTCTCATTCGTCCACCAACACCTTCTAGCAGCATTGATTTATCGCTGAGAATGACAGCGACCGCTCTATAATTGGCACCAGCTGGGGCTATACGAGCTCGGAAGTGTATATCAACGACGGATTGTCTCGTTAAATCAAGATGTTCCAACGAAAAGTAATAAATCGGATACAGGTTTTTAAAATCAAGTTGTGATATTTGCAAACCAGTGTCGACGTTTTGATCACGACCCATATATGACAGCAATCGATGATACACACGTGCGACATGGTTATCACCGTAATTAAGCTGTATATCCTCGGATGGTTCCTGTTGTCCGTTTATTCTCAGCGAAACCTCCATGACTCCTAATCGATCAAATATCATATGGCTGCGTTCTTGATTATCCAATCGTTCCCTATTCTGTAGCGCTATGAATATATGACGCGGGGCTGAAACACCCTGTTTTGATGCTAGGTGCCATGTAAACGTATCGGCGACGTTATCCTCTTTAGCATCAGTTGTTACCGCTAGCCAACTCAACAGCGATTTCCCTCCCTGTTCCATAAATGCTAACAATCGTGCTTCCGTGGTAACTGATGGAGTCAGCACCGGCATCCACAATGCCATTTTAGTTAAAATGACTTTACCGGCAGCGACGCCAGCAGCATGCCATATTGCATTGTTATCATCGCCCCTTCGCGTCAGCGCGATTGTATGCTTAGCCCCATAGACAACTTTTCTGACATTTCTGCAGAATCCAAATATGTGATGGAGTGGAATCGCGCATGAAAACTGTCGGCGTGGTCCTTGCAACATTCCTACTCGTGCTGCGAATCCTAGATTGTAATCATTGTTGGTGCTTTTTATAATATTGAAATTAGCGCCTGGTCTTGCTCTGCGGTCTGGATTGGCTGCTTCAGCCTGTGGGTCAACTGCGGTATCTCTTTCCGCCAGCACGTTGATGTACTGAAGATGATCAGCGTTATTAGTGGTGTCCTTTGCGAACATTATAGATGGACCCGCCGATCTTGTATAATCATCCGAGTATCTCGCTAACCCAATTATCGTCGTTGCAACATCAACCTCGCGTTCTATTGATTCAATTTCTCGCCCGTCAATAAGATATCTGGCGCTCTCAAATAACGCCATAATACCGTTGTTGACGAAGCCAACTCGAACACGATGGTCATCTGCGTATGGCGCATTATCGGCAGCATTTGTCACGAGTTCTCCCTCGATTTCGATAAACGCTTCACACGGCAGAAAATATTTACTGGTATCTTGGACTTGAAGTTCAATTCGCGATCGTAGGTCAGGTTGCGCTGCATAATAAGAATAATATTGATAATCACGGACAGAATCATCCCTGCGCACTGGGGCATCCATATCAAACGCGGGATCAGCGGTTCGCGCAAACATTCTATTATTTATCATGTTGATATTTTCAATTGCGATTTTTTCGTCGTAAATTCTTTGAATTTAAACCACTCCCCGCTATCGCGTTCATGAGCGCGTTGGTTGCCGCATCGGCGGATGGCGAAGTCGCCAACGACTGAGTCGTCGCCAACGACTCTAATTTTTCTTCCACGGCGTTATTTATTACTTTACTGACATTTGCAGGCATCACTGTCGTTGATGGCATTACCGGTGGTTTCTGTTTTTTTCTCCTGGATTTCACCAACGACATTAGTTTGTCCCGCGCGGCTGAAAGCGCCTTTCCGGCAACATCTCCAATAGCACTAATTCCCTTATCACGAATAACATCAATAGCCTTCATCCCTAATTGTTTGGCTAACGGCGCTACTTTTGGAGCCATTCTTGTAAATAACCCCGCAATGGTGCTACCCAGACCATCTCCATAGTACGCGCGGTAAACAGGCAATCGCGAGTTTACCACGTAGACGAGTACTGGTTTATCATGGTTGTAGTGTATGATCATCCTTATTAAAAACACCAGTTTTCCAATTAATCATCCACGAGTTCGTCTATGAGCGTTCGATATGCATTAATGTCCATAATACCGCCTGCAAATAACCGCTTGCAAATATCAGCGGCCTCATTGATTATTTCCGTAGAGTTATTTCCGGCTCGTTTTCCTCCGATTAGTACTTCCAGCCGTGATATATCACTGAGAACACTATTAGGACAGGTAACGCCGTAGGATTCTTTACCAACAGAGTATCCTTTTCCTTTTTTTGGTGTTATACTCTTAACTTCCTTGTGGAATGCGTCGTAATCGGATTTACTACGATGTGGTAATGCATCTTTATGTTTACTCGCTAAATACACTATTCTTGCCCAGTCCTTTAACGACTTTATATTTTTCTCGTAACCGCTATTGATATGCTTCTTATCTCGTATGTTCTTAGCAAAATTGTTGGCAGTAAAATTAATTAATTCTTCCCTGTTGCTGAAGCCTCTAATTTCATCTATTGTGCTCTTCTTGAGTACAATACGGGGTATATTCCCCTCTTTTTCTTCCGGTATTTCTTCTTCTGGTATTTCTTCTTCTGGTATTTCTTCTTCTGGTTCTTTCGCAGTAGCGCCTAGTTCTTCTTCGTCGGCCATTGTAACATAGGGTTCTTGTGGTTCGGTTATAGCGAGTGGTGGCGGCCTCCGTGTTGTAGCAGCCGCTATTTTTGCAGGAAGTGTTTCTAAAGACCTTTTTGTTTGTTCGGTCTGAGCCGCTATCTTTTCAAGCGCACCAAGAACGGGTACAGTTGCCGCCGTAACATCCTTAGTCGCTTTAGTTACCGGGGCAAATAACTGTTCACTTCCAACAGCAAAATCAGTTTGCATTTGTTGTCGCGTTTGAAGTTTCTCTCTCACTCTGTCTCGTAACGGTATAAACTTTCTAAGCGCTGCTAGCCGCTCTCTGGCTAGCCGAGTAGTAAGTGATTCACCTACCATTATTGTAAATTGATCCGCAATTTTCTAATTTTCCGCCGAGTGTACCATCGGGGGCTCCACGGAGTTTTCGTCTATGATCCTTCTAATGTTTTTGATCTTACTAGAAATCTCCCGGCGTCGTTCATAAACACGTCCGAGTTTTTTTCGTATTATTTCAACGGCAGTAAATAGTCCAATGAATGCATTTGCGTCATTGTGGTACAGGTTCTCATTAATCGTATGTTGTAATCGTTTTATAAAAAAATACTCGCGGGCCAGGGTAAAACGCCCCCGTTTCGACTGTTCGTTAATAATCTCATAATCGGATAATATTTTTTCACTGTCGAGACCATCAGATAATTCAATTCCTTGATTTTTTAATTTTGAAATCTCAGTTAATATATTATTGATGTCTTCGATATTCATTATTCTTATAAAACATCTTATTTCTAATATCAAAAATTTTAATAAAATTATTGGGGCCATTTTTGACCCCGTTTTTTGTATGGACAGTACAATGCCGTAGATCTCCACTCGAGTGTTGTGGCAGATTGCAGGCATACATGGACAGTACAATGCCGTAGATCTCCACTCGAGTGTTGTGGCAGATTGCAGGCATATACATATACTTAATTAAGGACATTCACATCTTGGAACCCCAAAGCATACATCTCCGGGAGGGAGGCCTAGGGTGACAAACGTCATCGTAGACCGCCCAGAAGATATGCTTGGGGGACATCACTACATGTACTTAATTAAGGATGAATATATTTACAATGAAATGATTGATGGATGATGGGACGGCACAAGACAGCACAAACATAAAACGGCGGGGCGGAACTCTACGGCCAATTCAACCAATCAAAAGCAACCCAATTAAATTAACCCGGTTGCATGATTGTGAACAAAAGACAACCACACGCCCGGGTCAAGAGCGTGGGTTGCTTTTGATTGGTTGAATTGGCTTTCGAAAGCCCCAGGCTTATAACGAGTCATCTTGTATATAAAGTGACTAATACAGCGGCGTCAGTCACAAGGTGTGTGTTAATTTGAATTCCCTTGAATCCTTAAATACTTATTAATGGTGTTTCACGGCATTTAAATGAAACCAAATACTCAAATAAAACATTAAAAAAAAGAATACAGCTGTTAGATAATAGCGTGTATTTCATTAGTTTTCATCGTAAAATGATTAATTAATCGCAACATTAATTGGACTTGAAGGGACGCAACATTAATTAGACTTCAAGGGACGTAACTCTTGTCATGCGACGCTATCACAAAACGAGTTATCTCCCTTTGATGTTATATATGAAAATCGAATTCTATGACCCGTCTTTTTTGAGATCGCTGTTTGATATATTCGTTCTGCAACAAATTGTATTGAGGCGATACAAATGTCAAAATATTTTCCTGCCTCATTCATCGACTGAAATATTTTTTCCTCGTGAGTTGTTGTATCAAATGACTTTACGGGTTTTACTTTCTTTGAGTATTTACCAGTTTGGCCTTTTTTACTATTTTCACTCTGAGAGATGGCTTGCAGATTACACAGTCTATTATTTTGATAATTAGAATCAATGTGATCAATAACGAGAGTATCTTTGATCAATCCGTGGAAACATTCATAGATGATTCTGTGACAGAGATATTTTTTCCCTCCAGCAGTAAACATTAAATACCCGTGATTGTTTTTCCATCCAACCGGCTTCTTCAGTCTACGATTTCTAACAATACCGTCGCGAGATGCCTCGTAATTGACGAGCAGGGGATGCGGCTGAAATTCTTGGTCCATTTGTATAATAATACTACTTGTCTAATTTATTATTTGGTTTAATTATGAATCTTTCAACGTAGTCTTGGGGGGTTTTGATGACGAAGTCGGCGGTGGGGTTGATGACGGCGTTTTTAATTCGCTTGTCATAATAGCGTTTTAGTTCCCTGTATCGCTTTCCGCCACAATTGATACACAACTGTGATTTTCCTCTTACACCGACGTGGCAAACCAAGCACGGGAGGGGGCCAAGAGAACCATTACGAACGCTTTGTAAATGATACCCGCAGAATTCACCTCTACATGATTTATTGCACGGGGTTGTCGACCCAATCATCAACCATTTGCAGTGATTCATTATACTATATTCTTTCATTTAAATACTTGTTTTAATTATATGGATGAGTTCGAGAGATTGGCAGCAATTAAACCCCGGAAAAATATTAGGTTTAATCTCGATAGAGTCCTCAAGGACACACCAAAAGCGTTAATAAACGATAAAACCCTGTTGAGTAAAATACGCGATTGTATCAATGAATTCAAGCGTGATGGCGCATCTCACAGTTGGTCAACATTTCGAATTGATGGCATTGTTGATGCTACCATGAACGACAACCGCGCAGCAATGATAATATCACAACTTGACGGTAAAAGGTATTTCTTCAGAGTAAAATTCATTGTCCGGGTGGAATCAGGCGATTGGATCATGCGTGATAAATTTGAACCAGTTCTCAGCGATAAGAAAACAGTCATTGTCAGCCGCGACTCCAAGCCGGGGTTGTTAACCGGAATTGATAGACCATACTATGAACGAGCGTATCCTGAAACAGCAGTTGTTTATGGAATATACCCGTTAAATAAGAAACCTGATATCGGAAAACTGAAACCGATGAAACAGTCAACCGGGATAAATTGTGTAGCAGAACGAATAATAGAGCATTTTACAAATGCGTGTCGAGGAAACAAATTGACTGATTTACGACGCAGCAAAATCAACCAGTGGGAACTAACCGTAAAAGAGCGTGGAGCAACCATCAGCGACATAGCGAGATTAGAAACATCGCTGAGATTTCCAATAACCGTCACAACGATAACCGGTGAAGTATTATACGAATCGAAGTATAAATCGAAGGGAGCCCCAATCAAAATTATTGATCATAATGAACACGCATGGACGCCCGCGATCACAATATTTCCACGGGATAGAACAGTAAAGTATATACCCGAAGAATTCCTGGGAGAACAGTTCTCCAGGGATGGTTTTCTCGCGGAGAGGAAACTATTTGATGCTATTGCCTACTTGTGTAAAAACGACCCTGTATCAGTGTGGTTACTTCGCAGCGCTGAAAACGATGCGGATACCTTTGATCAGTTTGTAAGACCAAACGGTGAATTATATCGCACTGAAGCATTTCACAACAGGATGAAAAAAACCGCCATAGAATTTGAGGAGCATGATGAACAACTGCTAACAAATTGTTTTACGATTCCATCGGTTGTAGCTCATGTTGCAGCAAGGAAAAATGCGTGGAGACCAACGCGCAGGGAATTTCTACCGGATGTACAATCCAGTTGTTTGGAATACTATCACGGTGGACTATGGAACACTGAATACAACCGCGACGCTATGATCTCGGTTGATATGGTTGCCTGTTATCCAGCGAGTTTTCTCGGGTATGGATCCGCCGCTGAGTACTTTAGACGATTTGGACACCCCAGTCATGAAATGATTCGTGTTGCTATTAATGGACCACTGCCTGATTTTGATTTAACCGGATTCGCTCGCATAGTATCATTTGAATTCGCGGCAGGACTCCATCGCTGTTGCTATATTTGGATCGGTAGACACATGGCTGAAAAGAAGTGGCTGCCAATAGCGCTGCTACGGTATATGATTGATTGTAGCATGCTAGTTTCGTTGATTGTCAGTGACGCGATTATATCATACCGGGCACAGACTGAAGTCTGGTTACCAGAACCGGAGCGTCTAGATAGCATAATTGACGAGTCCAGAAAAAACATTGATGCCGACGAGGAATATATCATCGAATGGTCCAGGAGGATATTTAACCAACGAAACCACGAGGCAAAAGATCTCGGTAGAAGAATAATCGGTAAGTTCACACAAGGTGGAAAAAACTACGACTACAAACGATATTGCTCACGGCTGATTATAGATGACGCAGAATATGATTTCGTAATCAAGGACGCAGTGGCTAAAAATAGATACGTGAACTGCGAAACAGCTTTCTTGTCCAATGGAACAAAGTTGGGTACAGTTGTTACCTACAGCGACGGAGACAGCCCGGCGTATCCACATTTGAGGGCGTCTATGCTGGGTTATGCCGCTATCAATTTATTCTCGATGATAAATAGATTCCCCGATACCGCGGTTAGAGTAGCCGTTGATTCGTTTTATATAGACGTAGCGTATAAGGGAAACTTAGCCGAGTTTACTAGTCCGGACGAGAGTTGGGGTACATGGAGAATTAAAAATGAAATACGACGCGATTATTCCTCGTCAGCAGATGTCATCGTTGAGAACAATTACCTACGCGGTGATAAATTGTCAGAATGGTCTAATGCACCATCGTGTTCTGATCCAATTTGTAGACATAAAACAGTTTATTTAAGCGGCTGTGGCGGGTCAGGAAAGACGACTCGGGCAATTGAATTATTTCGAACGCGGGCAAGTATAATCGTGCTTACACCGACCCATAGACTAGCGCGAGAGATAAAACAACGAAATGTTGACACCGTTACTTATCATAGCTTTTTTCGATACAGCGGCGGTGAGTGGACTCCTGATCGAATGGGTGAAAAATTTATTCCCGACATTATCATCTGGGATGAGATATATACTGTTTCGTTAGATACTTTACAAATGTTTCTTGAGTGGTTGCTGCGCGCGAATACAGCGGTAATCATGTGTGGGGATCATGGCCAACCACCACCATTTGTCGGCGAGGGTCCACATGATTGGTTAAAGGGTTTTGTGGACTATTATGAAGAAACCGATACTGATTACCGAGCACTTGATGAACAACTGCGCGAGGTTAAGAAATTAATCAGATTACAGCCGGATAGAGTTCAGTGTGAAATAATCCGCGAGGTGATTCCGGAAACGCCGTTAAATGAATTCTGGGAAACATGGAGACCAAACGATTTGATTGTAGCGAGTAGAAAGATAGTCAGAGACACACTTCAGCGGAAATTGTTTGCGTTGCATAAGGAAAAGTTTCCAACGCGCCCAGTGCCGTTATGTTATAGACCCGCGGACACACGGCGGCAGAACATTGAAGTTGAAATTCCAGGCCGGACAGAAAAACAAATTCTCGTGCTGAATGATATCGTGTTCGTTGATATCAGCGTCGTCGAGGACGCGCTACGTGCTGATAAATCCCCGTGGACGCTAGGATACGCAACAACAATACATTCCTCGCAGGGACTAACCATCACGGACACAATTGTTTGGATAGTTGATAATCGCATCGAATGGTCAAATCTAGTCTATCTTGCAGTGTCCAGAGTACGAAGGATAAATCAGCTTCGAAGAATTGTTATTGACGGAGCCGATGACGGAGTCACTGACGAAGCCGGCGACAAAGTCACCATCGATGCAAGCGTCATTGATAGAAAACTCTCGGGTTACCGCCAACAGGATAAAAAAAAACAGCGGCGTTTTGATATTGATGCCGAATTAATAATCTCGCTACGACAACAACAGAATAATCACTGCGCGAGTTGCAATTGTATAATGAGTTGGCGTTATTCGGATAAAGACACTCGCCAATTTACCGTGGATAGGATCGATAACAGTCTCGGTCATGTCAAAAACAATGTGAGGTTGACCTGTCTTGAGTGCAATAGACGCAACGGCGCTAGTTAAGACCACGTGGGGGTAATTGAGTATCGTTAGGTATCACTTGTAGTTGCTCGCGTGTAAATCCGCGCTGAGGAGCAGTTGAATCCAGTCTATAGATCGGTGGTCTACCAGTTGATCGTGTTATCGTTGATATGTTATGTGTGGTAACACTCCAAATAGGATCGGTAGCCCTTTTTTTACCGCCTTCAAGCTCTCCTGGTTCATATAGATATCTAACAGTGACATCGCCAAGAATCGGCTTAGAAACGCTATTTATTTTTAATTTTCCGGGTATATACTCGTATTTAATCGCGTCGCTGGGCTTCATGTTGATTACTCGGGTAATCTCGTTATTTAACGCTGCAATTACACCTGGCAACCTTTTGACCCATTCACGAGATCGTTTTTCTTGAATGAATTCCTTCGCGTATTGATATCCAAATAACCGTTCAGCGAGAGTCCGATTGAATCGTTCAACAATTGCCTGATCACGATGTAGCGCAGTATGACCTCGTCGTATCGCGACGCTATGATGTTTCAGCGTTGATAAAACAGCGCCGCGAAATTCACTACCAGGATCAACTTGTAATAGATTTGGCCAGCGCAGAGGACCTCTTCGATAAATCCGCTCAAACGCATCGGCTACTTCAGTTGCTGACTTTCAACGGTTCCGCTTGTTTGTATCGACTCGCAACATCAACTACGGTTAGCGCGTATTTGTAACCGTTGTCATGCGGCAGAAATAGTATATCAGCCTGATGAACTTCATTAGGTACGCTGACATCAAAGCGCGAGAAGTTGATTTGTTTAGGCGGTGGTAGATAGATTTGCCATATAGCCTGTTTGGATAACCAATTAGCCGCAGTGGTCTTTGTTACCTTTGCAGCGCTTGCAAGCTTACCAATTGCGGCCTTCCCCTTCCAGTATCCTCTCGGAGAATAATAGATGGAATCCATCGTTTTTCTTGGATGATTGTTATTAATTACCAGCGCCAATCATTAATTTACCTTTCATAGCCGATTTTACCAACCATGAGGCCAATTTTTCTTTGACGGATTTATCAGGAATAGCATTTAGCGCGTGAATTAATTTTACATCCGCGATATGACGCTGTTGCAGATCGCTACTTTTGTAAGCAACATCATGAGCATGACACGCCTTATCAATAGCATTTATCGGATACTCACCTGGATTGGGCTGATCCTGAGCATCGAGTCTAATATCTAATCGTGTTCCGGGGCCACAGTAGTTATATCCTGGGAGGTGTTTTTCTCCTGGATACTTTGCCCACGGTGTTCCGGGGAGTTTTGCCAATTTGGCTGCGATGTCACCTCCTCGCTTTTTTTTAAAACATCTCCGGGTCTAATAGAAATAAATCTAAATTTCTTTGTACCGCATTGTACACACTTACCAGTAAGCGCCGATCTGTTATTTCTTGTCGTAACGGTTGTCATATCATTTGTGCCAGTACGTACTCTACACTTCACACAATATAGATCCATAATTTATGTATAGAGATATGAATATAATTGATTTTTCGGCGACTAAAACAAGAGAACCAGTTAAGCATGTTGCAGCGTTACCAAACTCGATCCGGATGATTATCATCGGACCATCTGGATCCGGCAAGACGCAATTGTTACTCAATTTAATAATGAGATGGATGAAGTGGGATAAGTTGTATTTGGTTGCTCCTAGCGTAGATGATCAACGATGCTACGAGGTGTTGAAAGATTTCAACGAGAATGCATCAGCGATCGCTAAAAAAAATGTTATTGAGTTTATTACGGATATCAATGATGCACCGGGTATTGATGATATTGATGGCGACGTTAACAATCTAGTCGTGTACGATGATGTTATGTTAGACAATCAAAAAAACCCAGCTAGAATATTTTCCAGAGGCAGGCATAAAAACACTGACGTGATATATGTCACTCAACGATACACTCAGATTCCAAAAGTAATTAGAGACAACTGTAATATTCTTGCTGTGTTCAACGGCGTTGATACACACACGCTACGAAATATTTGGCAGACATGGTGCGGCGGTGACATGGACTTTAATGTTTTTCGAAACTTTTTTAGTCATGCTCAGTCGACCCCACATGGATTCATAACGATAAATTTACATGATCCTCGGACACGATATCGTATCGGACTTGACCAAATATTCGGTTAGTTGTAAATAATTTTCATTGTAAATAACCACTTAGCAGCAGAGGGGGCGATGACATCGACGCGGTCGTCGATGTGCTTACCGGACGCTGACGACGCTGGGGATCGACGCGCAGAAGGTGTTAATTAAACCAAATGACGACGCGACGATCCCCCAACGACGTCGTCGTTTTTTTTTTACCAGGCGCTGACGACACTAGATCGTTGAGTGCAGAAAGTAATAATTAAGCAAAATAACGATTGGACAAAATGTCCGATTCGCCCCCTCTGCTGCTACACCTGTTATGACCGTCTCAGATGGTATCAATGGCAAACCTTATAAAGACAAATAATCTCTTATGGCAGAGGTATCAGAGACAGACAATCTACTCATCCTGGTTACTGGCGCAGATCATCAGACATAACCATGCGTCGTTAGGGAGGATGCCTAAATGACGAAGATCATAAAAAGTGAAGAATGCTGCTGTGACCACAGGCTCACACTCCACTGCATTCAAACCCCTCGGTCCTTCGACAAATAAGCATCGAGATTGGTTAACGGGAAACACCAGATCAAATAGTCCTAGTTAGATGACAGCTCTTAAGAATCTAAGAAAGCATCCTTAAACAGGATAATGAGGACTGTCTGCCAAATTTTTAATGGTTGCAAAAAGATATGAGATGCAGTGTCGTGCAGGAATGACTCAGGTAATTTCTGTGTTGCTTTGAAAACAATCTAAGAGCCACAACACTCAAGGCATCTACAACACTGAGTGTTGACGGCAACAACTTCTGACACGCAAAGGATACAGTATTGATAGAATCCACAATTATCTCTGTGATGAGGATGTTCATCGACTCATGGAGTGGACATCAATATATCACTAACTGATCATACAACACTGACCAAAACTGAGAAATCAAATGACCTGTCAAATGGCAAAGAATCGGAATAAGATATTATTCCAACAGAAAACCGCTAAACACAAGGTTCGCAAATGCCTCAGACTCTGGCTGAAATTTTCCAGTTTATGTGGAATCTATTAAATATATGTAGGAGTACAAGGATGAATCTAACGTCCACTGATACAAAAGGAGAGGCAACATAAAATCTTACAATAACCACTGGGAAATCTTCGTGATTCAGTGGCATGTGAAATCCATGTCAGAAATCCGCCTGATTGCTTTTTCATCATGCAAATCAAGGGCTCCTGCCTTGCAGTCAGGGTGGCTTTCATAAAGTACGAGATGCCACATACATAGTGTTTGCCGTTCATCACTAAGATCTCATTTTTGCTTTCGACTGTTCACTGCATGCTAAATCTGATTCAGAAGGGCAAAGGAGTACTGACCATTTCTCTTCGGTTTTTAGCGATTTTAGTTTCACAATCGTTATCAAGAATGCATAGGCGATGCACCAATAAAAATGTCTTCAATAGTTCATACCATCACAATATATGGCCAAACTCTCCCAATGCTCTCCTACCTCGGCAATACAGTCACGAGCAATCCACACTGGCGTCAAAATCAAAGCAAGAGTTACATCTGATCAGTCGACCTAACGCAGTCTCATTTATAATGGACCTATAGACTATGGGCTGATGAGAATAGCAGATGCAGTGTTCAAGTTCGAGGAATTAAGTCTCCAAGTCTCTCTCTCTCTCTCTCTCTCTCTCTCTTATATATATATATATATATATATATATATATATATATATATATATATATATATATATATATATATATATATATATATATATATATAGTTCGTTTGAGACATCAAATATTGTCTATGACGAAAAGCTGAATTGATGTAAGAAAGATTTCTTATAACTAATATATTATGACTCCTTAGTTATACGCATTTCTCTACTCAAGCCTGGGGGCCCGGAGTGGCCGAGTGGTCTAAAGCGCTCTTCGTTACGGATCACTGCCATCTCACCTCTGTCTGCGGCGGTTCGAGTCTAGGATTCAGCCAATGTGGGTATGTGAGAAAGCTTGCCAGTAGCTTCTCGTGGGTCGGTGGTTCTTTCCGGGGTTCTCTCGGGTTCTTCCTCCACCATTAATACTGGCCGCCATGTATAGCCTATCGTGTGCTGAAAAATGGCGTTAAACCCTACAACAACAACAACAACTACTCAAACCTGCTATGCTAACCTGTCTCTATTTTCAGCGCATACGCTGAGCATCTAAATTTTGCAACTAATTTCTTAAGAAAATATGATAATCCACATGAGGTATTTTCCCGGAACAAATTCGGTTTTATACATGGTATAATACCCACATTTATGAGAATTTATGGTAATATCACTTTGCCAGTTTTGAAGAGCTGAGTCCTTAATTCTTTGCAAAAATAGTGCGCAAAAGTGTTTTTCTTCTCCAAGATCTTGATTTAGCCAACATATCCAAATCTGAAACGAACCCGGGAATACCCCGGAAAAAACCACCGACCCTCGAGAAGGTACTGGCAAGCTTTCTCGCATACCCACATTGGCCGAATCCGAGACTCGAACCTACGCAGACAGAGGTGAGATGGCAGTGATCCGTAAGGGAGAGCGCTTTAGACCACTCGGCCACTCGGGGCCCCTGCTTTGTTGTCAAATTGTCATATTAGGTGCCATACCTCTTGTCTACAAAACAATCTATATTCTGATATAATGAACTAATATTCCGAGAAAGAAGTCAGTATCAGCTTCGAGATATCTGAATAGATCATCCTTTATGTCTTCAAAAGCTGTGCTAAACATTCTTACAAATGACAATATATTGTATTCAGTAAGACGAAACTATTTCCATTTAGTAAGGTCATACCTAACCACAATGCATTTGATGATCATTAACGTACACATTTTGGTAAATGTTACCATCATTTCTCAAATGTTGAGTTAGTCTAATTGAACAATATATTAGAAAATGTGTTGATTCATCTGTAGTTCCTATCCCAAAACTTGTGATATACCTATATAGTTGATGATATACCTAAATAGTTCAGAGGAACATATATAATCAACTGCACAACAGCCGTTATGAGTTATGCATGTAAACTGATCATTTTTATCAAAGAGCCTTCAATTCATAATATGTATATTAAAATATCTGCATAAAAACTATTAACGACAACCCAAAATTGTTGTTCACTTTATCGTCTTTTGAATGCCTCTGCCTTGAAAAATTATCTTTATCGTAATCAACATTGCATACATAAGTAGCAGAACTACACGTTCACCAAACTTATCAAATACTCGTTTTACAAAATCTTTCCTTTACAGATTTGCGTGAAGAAAAAGAAAACGGTTACTCCTTTCGAATTCCTACCTTTATCCACCTGTTTTCCTAACACAACTAATAGTGATATAATCTTCAAGAAAATCGTCGAATTCGGTTAAGGATTTTTCCAAGTTTCATATAAACCAATGATATAAAATTGTATGCAATAACAAAGAAAATAACTTGGATCTTCTTGCTCTGATATGCCCTCTATATTCTACGAAGGAAGCTCACGTCAACATACATGTATCTGCTATTCTGTAAAGCATATTGGCGTTGGCCTGTGGCCTACATGCTTTTTAGGATTCCTTCGAAAGGAAAAAGGAATGAGATCTTTATAAAATAATACACCGATTATTGGAAATTATATATGTATATTCGTGATGAACACCATGGTTAAAATCTTCAAACCATGGCGCACATTATATTTGCTTATATTTTGTAATATGGACCGGTGACCCAATCTACTGAATAAAGTATACATACATGCACACACACACACACACACATATATATATATATATATATATATATATATATATATATATATATATATATATATATATATATATATATATATATATATATATATATATATGTATGTATGTATGTATGTATGTATGTATGGGTGTGTGTGTGTGTGTGTGTGTGTTACTTTTTTAGGCTGTTACAAAACGTAACTTGGAAAAAGCGAAGACAACAAGATTTGATAAATTTTAAAAATAATTGTTTTCTCTAGAAAACAAGGTAAAAAGGAGAAAAAGAACTTACGGTTTGACGAATTAAATCCAAAAATAATTCAAGAATTAAAAAAATAGAAGTCCTGGTAATATAAAGTCCTAATGAAACTGAGTTCGAATCCCGATGAAATCCAAATTTGAATAATTTTTAGAAAAATAAAATAATCAGCCCAAAAACTCGTCACAATATAGAACACTTTAATTTCTGAAGTTTTAACACTATTCTTTCTCAAAACATCACTAATAAATCCAGCCACAGCGCAAAAAAGATGCCCGGATGTGGGTCATTCCTCTGGAAAAACCTAATTGATACATGTTATTTTTCACGGTCTCCATGTATGGCCTAAATTTCACTTTAAGAATCTTACTCTGAGAAAGAAAACTATAAACAATTAAAAAGTTGTTTACCACAACCTTACTGGTTCTGAATAAAGGTCAGGAACTAGGTCAGCATTAGATAGAAATCCAGAAAAATAAGTATATTACAATATATATATATATATATATATATATATATATATATATATATATATATATATATATATATATATATATATATATATATATATATAGATATATATATATATACGAAAGACAAATCAAGGAATTCAATTTTGTAAAAAGTTTATTAATTAATATAGCTTAATTCATTTCGGCAATCTACTTAAAAACATTATCTTACATAAAAGGGGATACTTAAAGTAATAAACTAATTGCTACAAACCAATAATACATAAAGAGACAATGAGTAGTTGTTGATCCGAGTTTAAAAAAATAGTTCATGCACCTACTGATGATAATTTAAAGAAAATGCTTAAAGAAATAATAAAATATATTGCAATTAAGCAAACAAATTAGAATATGTAGATGTATATACTACAATATGCACAATGACTACTGATACTAAAAACCGAGAAACTTTCAAGACAAATTGTAACAAAACATGCTTCAAATAATAGAATATGACACAGAGCAGACATTTTCTTCCAAGTGATTTTAAAAGTGAATTACAAGATAATTAATAAAAAAATATAAAATGCTGTACGTAAAATTACTTTAAATGTCTGAACTGCACTAATGCAATGAATGTTCTTTTATTTTTCCTACTTTTCAAGCCATGATTCGTGAACTGCCTCAACAAATCTGAAGTAAAGATAATGGTCCCATTTGTAATAACATATCATGTTCAGACCTCCACAACTCAAGCACTTTTCATTATATGGCGATATTAATTGATACATGGTACATATACATAAAGGTGCGAAAGTCGTTTATAATTTAACACAGCTTAGACCTTGATCTTATTGTCCGTGCAGTCCGTTTGATCAAGGTTTTTGAGAAAATGCTTTTCGAAACTGGGTCAAGTTTACCTAAACAAGTAAAAACATACCTTTTTTATGTATGGGTGGATTAGCTAATAAGTCATCCATTTGGCTAGTGTAAGCCTATATACATAGTTTGCAAAACTCGTCTGCAATAAAGACTATTGGCTAGTAAGAAGAACAGCCAATACGATGCTATATTAACTGGTCAATATGCGCTGATAGCAACCATAATAAACATCAACTGCAAAATGTATATATATTGACAGAGTGTTTAATTATTCAATTAACTAATGTGCCTTTAAAAAGAAATAGGTTTTGAATTGATTTTGATGCCAAAGACAACTTTCGTAACTCATTATATTATGTGCTTACAGAGATAATGTAGTCATATGCCATTTCCTAAGATCGAAAACTCTGATATACCATTTCCTTATCGCCAATGCTCTCATGTCTCATGTCACATGACTTTCTATACGACTGTCTTATTTGCCATTTCTTTACATCCAATGCTCTCATACGTTATTACGTCAGTTCATGGGATCCAACGCTCTCATACGCTCTCATAAATCATTTCCTTACATCCTATGATCTCATACGCCATTTCCTGATATTCAATGCTTTCATAAATCATTTCCTTACATCCAGTGATCTCATACGCCATTTCCTAATATTCAATGCTTTCAAAATCGTTTCCTTCCATCCAATTATCTCATACGCCATTTCCTGATATTCAATGCTTTCATAAATCATTTTCCTTACATCCAATGATCTCATACGCCATTTCCTGATATTCAATGCTTTCATAAATCATTTCCTTACATCCAAAGATCTCATACGCCATTTCCTTAGATCCAATAATCTGAAACGCCGTTTTCTTAGATCCAATGCTTGGCAGGTCATGAGGGACCATTTTAGACTCCGAAACTTAGCCACTTTATCGTCTTTATCCAGTATTCCTGGAAATTGTCTGTACATAAAGGACAACATATGGTCGTTATTCTTGGGTAATACATTATAAAATATTATACTATCTATGAATAACCTCATGAAAAGGGTTTCAGAAGACAATTGGCAACAATAAAGAAAAATGAAACGGAAATTAACTCAATCCGCATGTGAAATCCCTATACTGTAGCATATAGTTTTCCATCACGGCAATCACAACCACCCGCGTGAAAAATTAAACGTGTATTTAATACCACACGTAGAAATAATATGACTGTATAAACTAAATCAAAGTCTCAAACGGTAACATTGTTTCTTTATTTGTACTCTTAAGTCACTTCAGCGTTGTCAGTAAACACTATTCCACATATTTCATGTTTATATAGTTTAGTCATCTACGTGTTTCCCAATGTAAAAGCATAATTAGTTTGAAGTAGTTGAAAACAGTTTTTCACACAGCTCTAATTCACGAGTCCTAGTGAGTAGCATCACCTGACCTGTCGCCATAGGCTCTGCAGTAATTAATGTTCAATAAAGTTAATTTTCGGTCTCTCACAAATGCGTTTCTTAAAGTACGCGTTAAATTTCAAATATATTATAAGAATATTATCACACAATTCACATTTACATCAAATGACACAGATGGTTATAATGGTCTTCGTCGACTGAGATATCTAACTAAACAATATACAAGCTTTCAAATTTAAAATGGTGTGATCGTACATGTAACAAATGTCCAAACAATCCATGGTTTACAGTTTTAGGTCAGAATACTCCAAGTTCAAGACTTTTCAACAAGGTTTCTCAAACGTTTGGATTCTTGTCTATGGCGCATTAAAAGAATGATTTACTCAAAAATCAATGAAACGCACACAAATTACTGCCAAAATGCAACTCAAATTTACATCGAGACATTCCAAATACACGGTCATTTCTTTTTAATGTAAAGTTCCAACTGCTCATGCAGCCATAGGAAACGAACATATCGAACAGTAACGTAACCATAGCAACTAAGGCAGACTAGGCATGCATTTCCGATATTAGTTTCAAAAACGAAACAATTATAAACACTGGGCTACCAAAATATAAAGTAAAACGCATGATCAAACGGAAAAGAATTTCAGGAATAAGCAATACAGAACCAGATGATAATTTTTCATTACTGAGTGTCCTTAATTAAAATTGTGGATTTACACATCATTGAGTGTCCTTAATAAGAATTGTGGATTTACACATTTTTGAGTGTCCTTAATAAAAATTGTGGATTTACACATTTTTGAGTATCTTTAATAAAAAGAGTGATTTAAACATAATTGAGTGTCCTTAATAAAAAATAGTGTATTTACACATTATTTAGTTTTCTTAATAAAAAGATTGGACTTATATCAACAAAAAGATTTCCACAAATATTAAAATGTTCCTTGTTATTACCAACAAATCGTCGCTTTCGAAACCCGTGTGTACTTCATTTGATCCTCATACATCTTCAGACACATTACTGAGAGTCCTTAATAAAATAGTGGACTTGCACATAATTAAGTGTCCTTAATAAAAATAGCGGATTTACACATTATTGAGTTCCCTTAATGAAAAGGATGAACTTAGGCTATATCAAGGCTATATCAACAGAAAGATCTCTCCACAAATATTTAAAATGTTACTTTTTATTACCAACAAATCATGGCTCTCGAAACCCATGTGTGCTTCATTTTATTCTCATACATTTCCAGACGAGACCTTCCTGTGACCTCATAACTGCATCATAAACAATTTCCCACAAATTTCACATTGATAATGTTTGTTAACAGTATTCTCGCACGTCTGTAAGGTTCCATGAGTGTCTCCGGAGGTCTCGCTAAAAAATCTCCACGTACTTTTCTTTTCAATAGGTTTTGTTAACACTGAGTTATAACGTGTATTGTCTCCCTCAAATTCAGGGGGGACGATTGACCCGGTTATTTTAATTTGTATAGTTTGGCACCGATGTGTATTTTCAACTGTATGAATAACACTGAGGCCTGCCTAAACAATTTTCCAACAATTTTAACATGGTTTCTCACGTTTATGTACCTTTCCGTGCTTTGACAAAGCAGATCGCTGGCTAAACGATTTCTCACATGTTTTACATTTGTACCGTTTGTCGCCGGTGTGTACGCTCATGTGTTCCTTCAAGTGCGAACTGGAGTTAAACAATTGTCCACAAGTTTCACAGTTGTATGGTTTGTCACCAGTGTGTACTCTCATATGCACGTACAAATTAGATTTGTGTCTAAATAATTTCCCACATATTTCACATTTACACGGTTTGTTATCGGTATGTGTCCTCTTGTGTAAGGACAAACTATAGCGCTGGCTGAACGATTTCCCACACGTTTCGCAGCTAAATGGTCTCTCCCCAGTGTGTATCCGCACATGTTTTGCCAAAGTTGCGCTATGGCCAAACGATTTCTCACATGTTTCACATTTGTATGGCTTCTCGCCAGTGTGTGTCCTCTCGTGTGATGACAAATGGTATTTTCGCCTAAATAATTTGTCACATATTTCACATTTGAACGGTTTTACTTCAGATGGTATCTTTACCGGTTCCATTTTACTGCATCCAAACAATGGTGTCACTTGTGTCTGGTTTGCCAGTTGTCATAGTACTTATCACAGCGTGAACTGCCAAATGCAGATTGTATAATTTTTCATCTAATGCAACTGTTGCACTATAAAGGGCAGTTTGGTCCGACTGTCCTTCTAAAACAAATGTTTAACAGAATTTTAGAATTTTATATAATAGGCATGCTTAGTTAAGTACAATTAGATATTTTATCCGTGTATTTAATTAACGTTGATTGCTGGTTGAAATAAAGTCACCACGTGCATTTATTATCTTATTCTTGCTTTGCATGCATTTAGTCAATTAGGCAGCCCTGAATCAAGATTACCTGCTCAAGCTGTTTTCCCCACTGTTTTGAGAACTGAGACTACCTTGATTACTATTCATGATGATCTAATTAAAGGACAAGTAATAAGTAACTTTCCCATTGGTCAGTTTCTAAATTGTTAGTATAAACAATATGGTACAACCAGTATGTTAGTGATAAAAGTCAGTCCAATAAAACAATAAGTACGACTCTTCTATAACCCACTACTTACCCACACTAATATGCTTCCATACACTATTAAATAACACAAAACAACTAAAAGCAAGTTGAAAAGATTGACTTTGTAAGCCAGTCCGAACACAAACACAAGAATAAAAGCAGCTAAACAATATAGCACCATACATACAGCACACACCGGACAATACCGATCCACTGGCGATGGATCACTCACGTAAACAATTCCAAAACCAGCCAGGGCAATGGAGTGTTTGAAACACTAGAATATGGCGATGTTTCAAACCCTATCAAAATTTTATCCAAACGAAATTTCTAAGATAAAATATACAAACAAAACACCTATTTAAAAAAAAAACACGAACATCAAATCCTTTACTTTTAAGGAACTAGGGGGTTCGCCAAATGATGTAATTCTGTGGCGGACCACACCAAAAAAGAAGTATGCTGGTGATGCGGTTGCAATGTGTTAAAACCACCTATAATATCTTACCTCACCTCTGTCGGCGTGGGTTCGAGTCTCGGGCTCGGCAAATGTGGATATGTGAGAAAGCTTGCCGGTAGCTTCTCGTGGGTCGGTGATTCTTTCCGGGGTTTTCCCGGTTCTTCCTCCACCATTAATACTCGCCGCCATGTATAGCCTATCTTGTGCTGAAAAACGGCGTTAAACCCTATGACAAAAACAACAACAACAACAACAACAATAATAATATCTTACCAGTAAATTAAATCCGTTTACTTTTTAGGAAATAGGGGATTTGCCAAATGATGTAATTCTGAGGCGGACCACACCAATAAAGAAGTATGCTGGTGATACGGATGCAATGTGTTAAAACCAACTATAACATCTCACCTGTAAATTAAAATCAGTATTTGAAAAAGATTTCAAATCAAAATTTTGCGCTTTTTGCAGCTGTAAAGAATGTGTTGATCTGTTTTGCGAATGTAAAATGATTGAAACATTTAGGCATTACATGGTTGAAACATTTAGGTATTACATGGTTGAAACATTAAGGCATTACGTGGTTGAAACACTTAGGCATTACATGGTTGAAACATTTAGGCATTACATGGTTGAAACATTTAAGCATTACATGGTTGAAACATTTAGGCATTACATGGTTGAAGAAGCGATCCGGAAGCTCTTTTATACCTTCTACACTTTCCTTAAATTCTTGATTTTTTTCCGAAAGACACTTCGTTCCTAGAACCAGAGTTCGAGGACCTATGGCTTTTTTTATGCGATGAATATAAGTCACATATGGGACCGCTCCAGTGGCCTAGTGGTTAGAGCGTCCGCCTCTAATTCGGGAGGTCGTGAGTTCGATCCCCGGCCGAGTCATACCAAAGACTTGCAAAAATTGTACTTACAGCTACCTCGCTTGGTGCTCAGCATTAAAGTTAAGTGTTAGGACTGATTGGCCTGGTGTCAAGGATAATGTGGCTGGGTGGGACAACATGCTACATGTCTGCGACATGATGTTTCAGTGCTGGACATCACTATAATCTGTCACATTGCATACGTCGTAGCGATATGACTGAAACGTTAAAGCTACGTTAAAAATCCAAATCACTCACTAAGTCCCATATTGGATTTGACTTATTTGTGCATATTACCACAAAACGGCAGTAACCAGTAGTACAGTTGTTCTTTCTATCCATGCCTAAAAGAAGAATCAAAACTGACATTTCCAGACTGAATCTGGTTCACTTCATAGATTAATGGTGTCTATCTGGATTGTTTTGCTCCAAACAAAAGTTCGACCTTTTCATTGATATATCTTTGCAAACTCAAATACCTATTGGTTGAAATCATACCTGTGGCAGCTTAGTCCAGATATTGTATCCTTGAACTCATAGTGTCATATTACGAATTTTATTGTTTTGTTTTAAATGTTTGCACGTTTATATTTCATTTCATATGTACAAACATGTACATTAACCTGTTCTACCTGTATATATGCCATCTTAGCGATAGTCTACACGATTATCTACACGTGTTGCACGTGCAAAAGGTATTCTGATTTCGCTCTCTTCCTCACGCATACCATTATTTACAACTCTGTATGTATGTCACCCAGTTATAACCAGGTTATCTCACCGTCGATGCAGTTGCATAATCTACACATATTCAGATGTTCATTAATGCTGACCGACTTGCTCACGTTTCGAATATGCTTTTAATTCCATTAGGTTTCTGTTCGCCTGTCGAATACATTTTGAAATAATTTTTATTTTCAGACCCACTCATCTATTCATTATTCCTTAATTCTTCCTTATTATTCACAATTTACTTGATGAACCATTGCATGTTGATCAAGAAATCTGCGTCATGTATTTCCGCAGTATAAACAAAATAGCATATAAATGATTGGAAATGCCGTTGTTATCCATCCATCCATCCATCCATCCATCCATCTATCTATCTATCTACATACCTACCTAGCTACCTACCCTACCTACCTACCTACCTACCCTACATACCTATCTACCTACCTATCTACCCAACGGAGTAACAAAGAATTCCTCTGCGGTTTTATTAATTTGTCTAAACTTTCTGCGAAGGTTCGTGAACATATTAACATGAACGTCGTACGCGGCTCGCAGGAGTCACAGGCTCGTCTAACGTGGGTAAGTGAGAAAGCCTGCCAGTAGCTTCTCGTGGGTCGGTGTTTCTTACCGGGGTTTTTCAGGGTTCTTCCTCCACCAATTATACTGGCCGCCATGCATAGCTTATCTTGGGCTGCAAAATGGCGTTAAACCCTACAATAACGACAACAACAACAACTCGGCTCGCAGCGTGGATAATTTACTATCGACGTTGTCCATGTTTTATTTTTGTTGCGGCATCTTCGTCGGATGTTGGATCTCTTAGCACGACTATTTTATTTCCGTTCATGCTGAGTTCACCGGTCATTGTGTCACCGATATTCTTCAAACATTAGGAACACTTCTTCCAATTTCATATCTGATTTGCGATATGGATATACTTGAGTCTCTGAACTTACCGTCGCTGGTAAATACAGGGATGTTATCAGTGGGACCACCGAGAACTCTACCAACTATATCATTCCATTTGATATTGCTCGTTTGTAAAATGCCGTATTTATCCTGAAAAACAACAACTTCCTCTCGGTCAACTCCAGATAGGTTCATAATATCAGCGAGTTCGTCATTGGTCATGTAATTTGACAAATCTATTTCTTCGAATTTTTTTGCTCTTAGTAGTATCGCTGCGGGATCTTTCGTAAATATCTACCATTATTTTCTATTCTCTTGTTCTAAATCAATCATTTCTCAAACTGTTGACTTATATGATTAGATACGACATTGTGAGGTGGCAACGATGGCGTCTTTGATACAGCGTCAAGTACAGCAATTGCTTCACAGCCGCATATTGGTGGATCGGTTAATGTTTGTGTTGATAACGTTGAGTACCAGATTGGCACTCTGTGCCCGACTTTGTATGCAGAGACATAGTGCATAAATTCCTGCGGTGGAGCTAACCCATACGAATCGAAATAAACAATTCCACGGGGATCAATTGAGTAAGCTACCCAATGAGTTCCAACCCCGGTGGAATTATCGAGATTAATAATACCAGTTTCGCTTTTGTTTGGTTGTTGTGTTAACTGATCGCGCATAAAAACACCTCTAAAGTCTTTTATATTTAGTTCCTTAGCGGCATCGAGTAAATTAAAATTTGACATAGGCGCAGCGTAAAAACAAACGCTGTGTCAGCGAGGTTTTCCTGGAAGTCTCAGATCCTTTCCTGGACGAGTTCCAGAAAGTGTTAACCCGGATCCGTAAACGGATCACCCGTTCCCTTTATAATGCCATTGTAACAGCAGTTCCAACAGCACCTAGCGTGACCGCTTTTGCAACGGTTGGATCTTCAGCAGCTATCAGCTCTGGTATTTCCGCGAGAAGTGGAAATATACCGCCTGTCTTAGCAGTATCTTTGATGGCACCGGCGGAAAGCTCAAGTCGTATTCCAGTCTTGGATTGTTTGGCTTTATTAAGATGTTTAAGCTGACATTCTGTCAACGACAATTTGTTTTCACCGCCTGCAATTTGTTTGTGCTTTAGCGTTATTGTGGTTCCTGTTTTTCTTAATGATGCGGTTTGTAGCTTTTTAATCTGACCAGGAGTCAGACTGACACTAACATGATGGCATGATGACATTTTATGATTATTGGTGGTTTTAAATCGCCGCGCGGTTACATGTTTTATTCTGGTAGATCAATGACTCTCATTCGACCAAAAACACCTTCAAACAACATTGTTTTGTCACTGACGATGACCGCGATTGCTCTAGCACCACCAAATAGAGCCTGGACCAGCTACTTCTGCTGATATTCGAGCTACACGAGCTCGTAAGTGTATATAAACGACATATTGTCTTAATAAGTCGAAATGTCCCAGCGAAAAGTGGTAGATCGGATACAGTGTTGTGAAATCGCGCTGAGATATTTGCAAACCAGTGTCTACATTTTGAACACGTCCCATATACGACATTAATAGATGATATGCACGTGCAACACGATTGTTTTCAAAATCCAGCAACATTTCTTCAGAAGGTTCTTGATGTCTGTTTATCATCAAGGCAACTTCAGAAAATCCGAATGAGTCAAACACCATTGGATTTCCTTGTTGTCTGCCTACTCTGGTATTTGCGCAACAAATATATGTTGTGGTGCTGACACCTTCCTGCTGTGATGCTATTTGCTACGTGAACAAACCAGCGGCGTTAACGGGAGCAGTATCTGTGGTCACGATAACATCGATTTACCACATGTGTTCATGAAAGAAAGTAATCGCTGTTCTTCAGAAAGCGATGGAGTCATTACCAGCATCCACAGTGACAGTTTTGTTAGTGTTACTTTACAATCATCAACTCCAGTAGGATGCCGTATTGCATCATTGTCAGTGGGTTTTCTAATAAGCACTACTGTGTGTTTAGCACTGAATATAACCTTTCTAACATCGTTGCAAAATCCAAACATATGAGACAGTGGAATTGCAAATGAAAACTCCTCGTTGGCGTTTAACACTGCTCGACGTTCAGCAAAACCCAAGTTGAATTCTGGACTAACATTTATGACCACAGGCTGTACATCTGCATCATCGGCGTCAGCAGTGTGCTTTTGTTTTGGTCGTCTTATAGTATATTGATTACCATTATGGAAGTCACTTTTGTCTTTTGTAAACATCATTGTTGGACCAGCCGATCTCGTATAGTCGTCGGAGTATCTTCCAAGACCAAGTATAGTCGTGGCAACATCGACATTTTCAAGGCACGATTCAATATCATTTCCATCAATCGAGTATGTAGCTCTATTAAATGACGCCATTATTCCATTGTTAATAAAACCAACTCGATCTCCAGCTCCGTATGCTGTATCATGTGCTTTTGTGAGTCTACCTTCAACTTCGATAAATGCATCAGAGGGTAGGAAATATCTAACTGTATGCTGAACTTGTAATTCAATTCTTCCACGTGCGCCTGGTGTGCGCGCATCATACGAATAATACTGATAATCACGCGCAGACTCATCTTTGGGAACTGGTGCATCTACGTCAAATGCTATGTCGGATATGCTCTTGACATTTTTATTATAGATGTTATCGTTTAACACGAAGACCACTTCCTGCTATCAGACTTGCAATTATATGTTGTTTTTTATATATATATTTCTTTAGCGGAAGGTACACCAGCCAACTCTGCTAGTTTTTTTATATGCATATTTAATTTTTTAGTGACAATCGCGGGCATAACCTCAGTGCTTGGTAATTTCACTGGTTGTTTTTGAACCACCTGCGGCGACCCTCCTAGATCACGTTTGCGTATTAATCGTGATATTCTGTCTTTGATTGCCGAAAACGCCTTACCAGCAACGTTGCTGATTGCACCAGGAGCTTTTTCACGAATAACGTCAATGACTTTCATTGATAATTGTTTCGCGATTGGTGCTGCTTTGAGAGCCATCCTTGCAAATAATCCCTGGATAGCATTACCGAGTCCATGTCCGTAATACGCTTTAAACAGGTAATCGTGAGTTTACTACTCTGACCATCACGGGTCTGCTGTGAGAGTTGTGTATGATCATATTATTTGTTATTTATTCGTTTAATCGCTATAGTAACCGTCTGCGATTTCATCAATACATTTCCGATAAATATCGATGTACATGTATATGATACCACCTTGAAATAATCGTCGCCTGATATCAGCTGCTTCATTAATTATTTCTGGAGAATTATTACCGGCTAGTTTTCCTCCTATGAGAACTTGTAGTCGGTGAGGTCATCGAGGATGTTGTTATGACAGGCAATAAGACCACTTCCTGTAGTAAAACCGTTACCAGTAGGTGCATCAAACAATTGTTCCTCCTCAACACGAGGTAGAGAGAATGAAGTTTTTTTTTTTAAAGATAAAATATCTCCTGGTAACGGATGTGTTTTGATCTGGTCAACTCCTTTCTCAAATTGTGTGATTTTATCCTTGTATTTACTAGTGATTCTTTGTATATTATCAAATTCTCGAAATACAAAAGTAATCCATTTTTCTTCTGAAACATCAGCGGTGTTTGGATCTAATAATTTATCACGAACTTTATGTCCGTAAGCGGCAATCTCCCTAGAATTCTCCTGAAGTTGTCTACAACCCTCTTGTGTAAATTAAGCTGGTGGTTTTGAAGGTGGCGTAACAAGTTTCTTTACATTACTGACCTCCTTGCGGACTTCATCAATACAATTAAATATTTGTTGTATTTCATCACCGACAGGTGGAGGCTGAACTGCAGCTATTTCAGCTGGAAGTTCTCGTAAAATCTTTTTTGTTTATTTAGTCCTCCCCACTACTTTTTCAGTTTGCGCAGCAGTTTGTTTTACCGCCGGAAGAAGACATTCAGTAGCCGTTGAAACTCTTTCAGTAACCGTTGTGATAGGTTTAAACAATTGTTCTGCACCTTCTACGAATTGACGTTCTGATTATTGATGTGCTTGCAGTTTTTGTTTAACAGAATCTCTTAGTGGGATATATTTCTTAATTGCTTCTAGTCGTTCCCTTGCTAATCTAGCTGTGTAAGATTCCTGCGCTGGAGGCATTATTTATTATAATTTTATTCTAACTGATAGCAGCAGCGAATGTGCAGCCACGGCACCCTCAGTCGCCGCCTTGATCTCTTTTCTTGCGATTTGTTTTTGTTGCGATTTTCAGGAAGGCTTATTTTTGCAATTCGAGGTTGAGTCAAACAGAGGCTGTTCACCCTCTCTGCTGTTAATGTACATGAATACCATGATTATATCTTTCTCAGTATGCCAAGTCGATGACTTAAGTAGCAGAACATTACAATCAGTAAACGCATCAAATACTCGTTTAACAAAATCTTTCTTTACAACAGATTTGCGCAACAACAAAAACAACAAAGAAAGGTTACTCCTCCCGACGTCCTACCTTTATTACCTGTTTTCGGAATACAACTAATAGTGATAAAATCTTCAAGAAAATTGTCGAATTCGGCTATGGAATTTTCCAAGTTTCATATACACCAATGATGTCAAATTTCATGCAATAACGAAGAAATGAACTCTGGACTTCGTGCTCTGAATTCCACGAATGAAGCTCAGGTTAATATACGTGTGACGGCTATTCTGTAAAGCATATGGGCGCTGGCCTGTAGCCTACATGCTTTTTAGGATTCCTTCGAAAGAAGATGGACTGATATCTTTGTAAAATAATACACCGATTATTGGAAATTATTTATGTATAATAATGATGAACACCAGGGTTAACTTCTTGAAACCATGACGCACATTATATTTGCTTATATTTTGTAATATGGACTGGTGACGTAATTTACTGAATAAAGTATATAAGAATAAGGTATATATATATATATATATATATATATATATATATATATATATATATATATATATATATATATATATATATATATATATCGTTACCTGTTTAGGCAGTTACAAAACGTAACTTGGAAAAAGCGAAGACAACAAGCTTTGTAAAAAGTTTTAAAAAATGAATTTATTTCCCTAGAAAACAAGGTCAAAATCAGAAAAGGAAGTTACAGTTTTACGAATCAAATCCAAAAATAATCCATTAATTAAAAAATAGAAGTTGTAGTAAATAAAACGTCTTAACGTAACTGAGTTTGAAGCCCGATGAAATCCAAAATTAAAGATGATGATGTATCATTTGGTCAGCGTTGTACTGATGTATCAACGGTTCTTTCTTGAATCACAGAAAATAATATTCCAATGTTTGTAAATTTCGATAAATGTCTTTGTCCAAAAATTAATTTAGAGCACAAGTATTTTTTGAGAAAAATATTCTCTTTGAATCCAAATAATTAAAATAATAAAATAATTAGCCCCAAAACTGGAAACAACATAAAACACTATAACTTCTGAATTTTTAAGCACTGATGACTATTCTTTTTCAAAACATCAATAATAAATCTAGCTACAACGTACAACAGATGCCTGGATGTGTGTCAATCCTCTGGGAAATCCTAACTGATATATGTCATTTGTCATGCACTACAAGTATGGCATCGAATTCACTTACTGAATCTTACTATGAGAAAGAATTTTAAATAATTAAAAAATGTTGCTTACCACAACTCTTACTATTTCTGAATCAAGGTTAGGAGCTACATATACTAATCTTCTACTATTGGTTGTTTGCTACATAATTAAATTTCTGGACAATGCCAAATCCAGAAGAAAAAATAACATTATAAAAACATGTAATGGAATAAAACAGATTTAAAACTAACAAACAAACAAGTAAATTCAATCAAATATAAATTAAATCAAATATACTTAAGACTTCCACATAAAGAAAAAGGAAGATTTAACTATAATTATACATGAGGTTTTGTTTTTAAGAAAATAACATAAGAATAACTGTCATGAATTATACAAAGTGTACATGAAATAATATTCCTATACACGAGAAAGTGAATCTGCTATTAAATTATCTTTTCCCTTGATATGCATGATGCCAATATTATATTCCTGTAACAACAAACTCAACCTTAGTAATCTTTGACTTTTAAATTAATTTTCATGTTGCCGATGGAATTAAGGGTGGGTGGGTGATCACTAAACCCAGCAATCGAAGGAGCCAACTCGTATAAACTTCATAATGGTGTAATGCCTTTATCAAAGCCAAGCATTTCTTCCCGATTGTTGAATAATTTCTTTTGGTGCTTATTTAATTTCTTAGAAATATATCACACTGGATGATCAACATCATTTGTGTCTTCTTGAATCAATAATGTCCCAACCTCATCATCACTTGTATCAACAGATAATTTTAATGATTGGCTGAAATTCTGAGCTGTAAGTACTAACGCCCTTTTAACTTATCGAAAGCCTCCTGACATTTTTCAGTCCAAAGGAACTTGTTTTTTATCAATAAATTTGTCTAAGGTTCAGCAATTATGGCAAATTTGAAACAAAATTTCCTGTCTGTACAATTTTGGAACTACAATTTGATAGTCACTGACCAATCGTCAGCAGCAGGTACCTTGGGAGGTCTCCATTTTCACATACCAATCCCATTTTTAATGAAATAACAGACAGGTACTTCAGTGGACTTTACTGATTCCGGATGACAAATCTTCGAAATTCAGAAGTTATGAATAATCTAAACCAGGAACTTCCACATTTGCCGCAGCAAGACAGAAATGAACTTAAACAGTTATTATTTGAATATGAGCACTTATTTCAATATGTTTCTACAAGAACAAACAAAATTTCTTATGAAGTTGAAATTGTAAACTCCACACCTGTCAAACAACATCCATACAGAATGAACCCTCTCAAACAGGGATACTTGAAGAAAAAAAATCAATATTTGCTGGAGAATGATTTCACAGAGCCCAGAGAAAGTGACTGGAGTTCACGATGCATACTTGTTCCAAAAACAAATAAAACTTTCCGTATTTGCACTGATTATAGGAAGGTGGAAAGTGTGACAAAAACAGATTAATTCCCATTACCAAGAATCAATGAATGTATTGATAAGATTGGGAATGCCAAGTATGTCACCAAAGTTGACCTTCTGAAAGGATTTTTGCTGATTCCACTAACGGAAAGAGCAAAGGAAATTTCAGTATTACGTGACTCCAGATGGACTTTGCCAATATAAGGTAATGCCGTTTGGGATGAGAGGGTCGCCGAGTACTTTTCAACGTCTAATAAATATGATTACCTCTGGTCTAGATCATTGTGATGCTTACACCGATGATGTCATTATTTACAACGACACTTGGAAAAAACATTTAGCGGCAATTCGGAGAATATTGACAGACTCACTGATGCAAGTTTGACAATTTATCCAAAAGTGAGTTCTACCGTGCTAGTGTAACATTTCTAGGACATATCGTGGGACATGGACAGCTATACATATAGATGCTATGGTCAAGGCTATCTCTGAATTCCCTGTGCCTATTAGTAAAAAGAAACAGACCTATTCGAAATGCTTTTATTTCCTAGAGGTCAGGGTCACGGTCATTTGTTGAAAGTAATATTTTTGTTGGGTCTAATGAATCCCAGTGTTATTTTATTAAATTAATATTCCCTCTCTTTCTTCTCTCTTTGCTTTTGCATCTATTTTTCTCACTCTTCCTTATCTAATTGTTGTTGTTTCCTTTGTTTCTCCTCTTTCTGTAACTGCATTTGTTCTTTTTGTAACTGCATTTGTCATTCTCTTTCTTCCTCATCAAATTCCATTTGTAGTTGTTTCTCTCACTCATATTTCTCCAACTGTAACAGCATTTATGTATCTTCTGTAACTGCATTTGTTTTTCCTCTTTCTGAAGTTTAAGCTTTCTGAACTCCATCTTGTATTTTAAATTTAATTCGTTTACTTTATGTCAGAGTCTGATACAGATTTACTGATAGAAACCAATGCACTTTTATCAAGACACTCTTTTCTTTCAAATTAAGGAAGCTTTTGACTCATCATACTTTCTGACAAGTTGAATCAATTCATCTTTTCTCAAACAGTCCAACTATTCTGGGGTAGGATTTGGAAGAAAGATATCCACTTTTGATGACATTGTAAAAAAACTTGCTGATTTCACTAAAGATTTTTGAAATTTAAAATAATACTTGGGATTTAAAAAATTTCAAAACCATGGAGAATTTAAACTTAGAAAAAACAAAGTTTTGTGAAATATTTTTGCCAACATTCAATTATACCGGACGAGCCCCCAATTTTCTTTGTTACGTTTTTAGGCTCTTACAAAACGTAAATAAGACAAAAATGAAGACAACAAGCTTTGTAAAATTTAACAAATAATGTATTTCCCTAGAAAAACAAGGTAAAAATGAGAAAAGGAATTTACTGTTTTACGAATCAAATCCAAAAACAATTCAAGAATTAAAAAAACATAAGTCCTAGTAATAAAAAGTCCTAATGAAACTGAGTTCAAATCCAGATGAAATCCAAACTTGAAAAATTTGAAGAAAAAGAAAATAATCAACCCCAAAACTGGTCACAACATTAAACACTTTAATTTCTCAAGTTTTAAGGCACTAATGACTATTCTTTCTCAAACTATCACTAATAAATCCAGCCAGATCGCAAAAAAGATGCCCGGATGTGGGTCATTCCTCTGGAAAAACCTAATTGATACATGTTATTTTTCACGGTCTCCAAGTATGGCCTAAATTTAACTTTAAGAATCTTACTCTGAGAAAGAATAGTTTAAAAAAAGTTTAAAAAGCTGTTTACCACAATCTTACTGGTTCTGAATCAAGGTCAGGAACTAGGTCAGATTAGATACAAATTCAGAAAAATAATTACATTACAATAAAATATTCATACATATAGATATACACGAAAGACAAATCAAGGAATTCAATTTTGTAAAAGATTTAGTAATTAATATAGGTTAATTCATTTCGGCAATCTATTTAAAAACATTACCTAAATAGTTACTTTCTTACATAAAAGGGTACCCTTAAAGTAATTAACCTATTGCTACAAGCCAATAATACATAAAGAGACAATGAGTACCTGTTGATCAGAGTTTAAAAAAAAATAGTTCCTGCACCTTTTGATGATAATACAAATAAGAAAATGTTTAAAGAAATGATAAAATATAATGCAATTAAACAAATTAGAATATGTAGATGTATTTACTGCAATATCACAATGACTACTTATACTAAAAGCTGAGAAACTTTCAAGACAAATTGTAACAAAACATGCTTCAGGTAATAGAATATGACACAGAGCAGACATTTTGTTCCAAGTGATTTTAAAGTGAATTACAAGATAATTAATAGAAAAATATAAAATGCTGTCTGTAAGTAAATTTACTTTAAATGTTTGAATATTAAACTGCACTAATACAATGATTGTTCTTTTATTTTTCTTACTTTTCGAGCCATGATTCATGAACTGCCTCAACAAATCTTAAGTAAAGATAATGGTCCCATTTGTAATAACATATCATGTTCAGACCTCCATGACTCAAGCACTTTCCATTATATGGCGAGATTGATTCATACAGGGGACATATACATAAAGGTGCGAAAGTCGTTTATAATTTAACACAGCTTAGACCTTGATCTTATTGTCCATGCAGTCCGTTTGATCAAGGTTTTTGAGAAAATATTTTCCGAAACTGGGTCAAGTTTACCTAAACAAGTACCAACATACCTTATTAATGCATGGGTGGATTAGCTAAAAAGTCATCCACTTGGCAAGTGTAAGCCATTATACATAGTTTGCAAAACTCGTCTGCAATAAAGACTATTGGCTAGTAAGAAGAGCAGCAAATACGATGCTATATTAACTGGTCAATATGCGCTGATAGCAACCAGTATAAACATCAACTGCAAAATGTATATATATATATATATATATATATATATATATATATATATATATATATATATATATATATATATATATTGACAGAGTGTTCAATTATTCAATTAACTAATGTGCCTTTAAAAAGAAATAGATTTTGAATTGATTTTGATGCCAAAGACAACTTTCGTAACTCATTATATTATGTGCTTACGGAGATAATGTTGTCATATGCCATTTCCTAAGATCGAAAACTCTGATATACCATTTTCTTACCGCCAATGCTCTCATGTCACATGCCTTTCAATACGATTGTCTCATTTGCCATTTCCTTACATCTAATGCTCTCATATGTCATTGCGTCATTACATGGGATCCAATGCTCTCATACGCCATTTCCTGATAATCAATGCTTTTATAAATCATTTCCTTACATCCAATGATCTCATACGCTATTTCCTGATATTCAGTGCTTTCATAAATCATTTCCTTACATTCAACGATCTCATACGCCATTTCCATAGATCCAATACTCTGAAACCCCGTTTCCTTAGATCCAGTGCTTGCCAAGGCACGAGGGACCATTTTGGACTCCGAAACTTAAACACTTTATCATCTTTATCCAGTATTCCTGGAAATTGTCTGTACAGAAAGGACAACATATGGTCGTTATTCTTGGGTAATATATTATAAAATAATATACTATTTATGAATAACCTCACGAAAAGCGTTTCTGAAGACAATTGGCAACCATACAGAAAAATGAAAAGGAAATGAACTCAATCTGCATGTGAAATCCCTATACTGTAGCATACATTTTCCCCCTCAAGGCAATCACAACCACCCGCGTGAAAAATTAAAAGTGTCTTTAATACTAAACGTAGAAATAATATGACTGTATAAACTAAATCAAAGTCTCAAACAGTAACATTGTGTTTCTTTACTCGTACTCTTAGTCACTTCAGCGTTCTCGGTAAACACTGTTCCACATATTTCACGTTTGTATAGTTTCGTCATCTACGTGTTTCCCAATGTAAATGTATAATTAATTTGAAGTCGTTAAAAATAGTTTTCCACACAGCTCTAATTCATGAGTCCTAGTGAGTAGCATCAACTGACCTGTAGCCTAATGCTCTGCAGTAATTAATGTTCCATATAGTAATTTTCGGCCTCTCACAAATGCGTTTCTTCATATACACGTTAAATTTCTAATATATTATAAGAATATTATCACACAATTCACATTTGCATCAAATGACACAGATGTTTATCCTGGACTTCGTCGACTGAGAGATCTGACTAAAAAAATATACAACCTTTCAAATTTAAAATGGTGTGATCGTACATGTATTGTAATAAATGTCCAAACAAAAAAAAATCCATGGTTTACAGTTTTACGTCAGAACACTCCAAGTTCAAGACTTTTCAACAACTTTTCCCAAATGTTTGGATTCTTGACTATGGCACGTTAAAAGAATGATTTACTCAAATGGCACGTTAAAAGAATGATTTACTCAAAAATCAACGAAACACACAAAATACTGTCAAAATGCGACTCAATTTGCATCGAGACATTCCAAATACACGGTCATTTCTTTTAAATGTTAAGTTCCAACTGTTCCTGCAGCCATAGGAAACGCACATATCGAACAGCAACGTAACCATAGCAACTAAGGCAGACTAGGCATGCATTTCCGATATTAGTTTCAAAAACGGAAAGATCGAACCAATTATAAAGACTGGGCTACCAAAATATAAAGTAAAACGCATGATCAAACGGCAAAAAGAACATTTTAGAAATAAGCAATACAGAACCAGATAATAATTTTTCATTACTGAGTGTCCTTAATAAAAAAAATAGTGGACTTGCGGCATAATTGAGTGTCCTTAATTAAAATTGTGGATTTACACATTATTGAGTGTCCTTAATAAAAATTGTGGATATACACATTACTGAGTTTTCACAATGAAAATAGTGGACTTACACATTACTGAGAGTCCTTAATAAAATAGTGGACTTGCACATAATTAAGTGTCCTTAATAAAAATAGCGGATTTACACATTATTGAGTTCCCTTAATAAAAAGAATGAACTTAGGCTATATCAAGGCTATATCAACAGAAAGATCTCTCCACAAATATTTAAAATGTTACTTTTTATTACCAACAAATCATGGCTCTCTAAACCCATCTGTGCTTCATTTTATTCTCATACATTTCCAGACGAGACCTTCCTGTGACCTCATAACTGCATCATAAACAATTTCCCACAAATTTCACATTGATATTGTTTGTTAATAGTATTTTCGCGCGTCTGTATGGTTCCATGAGTGTCTCCCGAGGTCTCGCTAAAAAAATCTCCACATACTTCGCTTTTCGATAGGTTTTGTTATAAAGTGTCTTGTCTCCCTCAAATTCACGGGGAACGATTTACCCGGTTATTTGCATTTGTATAGTTCGGTACCGTTGTGTATTCTCAACTCGATGAATAACACTGAGGCCTGCCTAAAGAATTTTCCAACAATTTTAACATGTTTTGTCACGTTTATGTAGCTTTCCGTGCTTTGACAAAGCAGATCGCTGGCTAAACGATTTCCCACATGTTTTACATTTGTACCGTTTGACGCCCGTGTGTACGCTCATGTGTTCCTTCAAGTGCGAATTGCAGCTAAATAATTGTCCACAAGTTTCACAGTTGTATGGTTTGTCACCAGTGTGTACTCTCATGTGCACGTACAGATTAGATTTCTGTCTAAATAATTTCCCACATATTTCACATTTACATGGTTTGTTATCGGTATGTGTCCTCTTGTGTAAGGACAAACTATAGCGCTGGCTGAACGATTTCCCACACGTTTCGCAGCTAAATGGTCTCTCCCCAGTGTGTATCCGCATGTGTTTTGACAAAGTTGCGCTATGGCCAAACGATTTCTCACATGTTTCACATTTGTATGGCTTCTCGCCAGTGTGTGTCCTCTCGTGTGATGACAAATTGTATTTTCGCCTAAATAATTTGTTACATATTTCACATTTGAACGGTTTGACTTCAGATGGTATATTTACCGGTTCCATTTTACTGCAACCAAACAATGGTGTCACTTGTGTTTGGTTTGCCAGTTGTCATAGTACTTATCACAGCGTGAACTGCCAAATGCAGATTGTATAAATTTTCATCTAATGCAACTGTTGCGCTATAAAGAGCAGTTTGGTCCGACTGTCCTTCTAAAACAAATGTTTAACAGAATTTTAGAATTTTGTATAATAGGCATGTTTAATTAGATACAATTAGATGTGTTATCCGTTTATTTAATTAACGTTGATTGCAGGCTGAAATAAAGTCACCATTCGCACTTATTATCCTATTCTTGCTTTGCATGCATTTAGTCAATTAGGCAGCCCTGAACCAAGATTACCTGCTTAAGCTGGGTTTTTCCCCACTGTTTTGAGAACTGAGACTACCCTGATTACTATTCATGATGATCTGATTAAAGGACAAGTAATAAGAAACTTTCCCATTGGTCAGTTTCTAAATTGTTAGTATAAACAATATGGTACAACCAGTATGTTAGTGATAAAAAGTCAGTCCAATAAAACAATAAGTACAACTCTTCTATAACCCACTACTTACCCACACTAAAATTCTTCCATACACTATTAAATAACAATAGAAAAACAACTAAGAACAACTTGAAAAGATTTGAATTTGTAAGCCAGTCCGAACACAAACACAAGAATAAAAGCAGCTGAACAATATAGCACCATACATACAGCACACATCGGAAAATATCGATCAGCTAGCGTTGGATCACTCATATAAACAATTCCAAAACCATCCAGGGCAATGTAGTTTTTGAAACACTAGAATAGGGCGATGTTGCAAACCCTATCAAAATTTTATCCAAACGAAATTTCTAAAATAAAAAATACAAACAATACACCTATTTAAAATAAAAAACAAACGGATATAAATCCGTTTACTTTTTAGGAAATAGGGGGTTTGCCAAATGATGTAATTCTGAGGCGGACCACACCATAAAGAAATATGCTTGTGATATGGATGCAGTGTGTTAAAACCAACTATAACATCTTACCTGTAAATTAAAATCAGTGTTTGAAAATGATTTCCAGATCGAAATTTTGCGCTTTTCGCAGCTGTAAAGAATGTGTTAATCTGTTTTGCGATTGTAAAATGATTGAAACATTTAGGTATTACATGGTTGAAACATTAAGGCATTACGAGGTTTAAACACTTAGGCATTACATGGTTGAAACATTTAGGCATTACATGGTTGAAACATTTAAGCATTACATGGTTGAAACATTTAGGCATTACATAGTTGAAGAAGCGATCCTGAAGCTCTTTTATACCTTCTACACTTTCCTTAAATTCTTGATTTTTTTTCTCCGAAAGACACTTGGTTCCTAGAACCAGAATTCGAGGACCTGTGACTCTTATTATGCGATGAATATAAGTCACATATGGGACCGCTCCAGTGGCCTAGTGGTTAGAGCGTCAGCCTCGGATGCGGGAGGTCGTGAGTTCGATCCCCGGCTGAGTCATACCAAAGATTTACAAAAATGGTACTAACAGCTTCTTCGCTTGGCGTTCAGCATTAAGAGGTTAGTGCTAGGACTGGTTGGCCTGGTGTCACGATAATGTGACTGGGTGGGACATCATGCTACATGTCTGCGGCAATGATGTTCCAGTGCTGGACATCACTATAATCTGTCACACTGCAGACGTCGTAGCGATATGACTGAAAAATTGTTAAAGCTAATTTAAAATCCAGATCACTCACTCACTAAGTACCACATTGGATTTGACTTATTTTTGCATGTTACCATAAAGCGGCATTAACCAGTAGTATAGTTGTTCTTTCTATCCAGACCTAAAAGAAGAATCAAAATTGACTTTTTCAGACTGAATCTGGTTCACTTCATATATTAATGGTGTCTGTCTGGATTGTTTTTGCTCCAACACACAACTTGAGTGGCCGAGTGATCTAAAGCGCTCTCCGTGAATGGCGTTAAACCCTACAACAACAACAACAACCGAATACAACTTCAACCTTTTGATTGATATATCTTTGCAAAATCAAATACCTTTTGGTTGTTGTTGTTATTGGGTTTAACGCCCTTTTCAGCACACGATAGTCTGTACATGGCGGCCAGTATTAATGGTGGAGAAAGAACCCGAGAAAACGCCGGAAAAAACCCACCGACCCACTAGAAGCTACTGGCAAGCTTTCCCACATACCCACATTAGCCGAATCCGAGACTTGAACCCACGCAGATACAGGCGAAATGACAATGATCCGTAACGGAGAGCGCTTTAGACCACTCGACCACTGGCAGCTTAGTCCAGGTATGTTATCCTTTAATTCATTGTGTCATATTACGAATTTTATTGTTTTGTTTTAAATTTTTGCACGTTTATATTTCTTTTCATATTTACAAACATGCAAATTAACCTGTTCGACCTGTATACACGCCAGCTTAGGCCCAACCCGTGCTGCACGTGCAAGAAGTATTCTGATTTCGCTCTCTTCCTCACGCATACCATTATTTACAACTCAGTATGTATGTCACCCAGTTATAACCAGGTTATCTCACCGTCGATGCAGTTGCATAATCTACACATATTCAGATGTTCATTAATGCCGACCGACTTGCTCACGTTTCGAATATGCTTTTAATTCCATTAGGTTTCTGTTCGCCTGTCGAATACATTTTGAAATATTTTTATTTTCAGACCCACTCATCTATTCATTATTCCTTAATTCTTCCTTATTATTCACAATTTACTTGATGAACAATTGCATGTTGATCAAGAAATCTGCGTCATGTATTTCCGCAGTAAAAACAAAATAGCATATAAATGATTGTTGTTATCTATCTATCTATCTATCTATCTATCTATCTATCTATCTATCTATCTATCTAGACATCACTATAAACTGCCACATTGCAGACATCGTAGCGATATGACTGAAAAATTGTTAAAGCTACGTTAAAATTCCAAATCACATCACACATATCTATCTATCTATCTATCTATCTATCTACCTACCTACCTACCTACCTATCTACCTACCTACCCACCTATCTATCTATCTACCTACCTACCCACCAACCTAACTACCTATCTATATATCTAACTACCTACCTATCTATCTATCTATTTATCTATCTGTCTGTCTGTCTGTCTACCTACCTACCTACATATCTATCTATCTATCTAGATTTATGTCTGTCTGTATGTCTGTCTGTCTGTCTTTCACTATTCAGGACCAGAAGATGTAATACCAAATGTATGTAGATCTCCTGTGGCCTAGTGGTTAGAGCGTCCTCCTCGGAAGAGTGAGGTCGTGGGTTCGAATCCCGACCGATTCATAACGAATACTTACAAAACTGGTACTAACAGCTACCTCGCTTGGCGCTCAGTGTTAAGAGGTTAGTACTAGGACTGGTCGGCCTAGTGTCAGGATATTGTGACTTGGTGGGACATCATGCTACGTGTCTGCGGCATGATGCCCCAGTGCTAGACATCGCTATAAACTGCAACACTGCAGACATCGTAGAGGTATGAAAAACTACGTTAAAAATCCTAATCACACACATCACACTCTTTGCATGTCCAGAAGAATGATCTACTTTCAAGAAATAAAAAATGGCCTTGACCCTTGTCCCATTTGATAAGGTACATATTTTTTATGCAATGATACACGATTAATATATCCATTTCTAATTTGTTCTGTATATTTCTCTCTGAAATGTATGCGATAGCCTGTTCATTAATATTACAATAGAACTACACCCTATACTGTATTTTTTTTTCTTTCTGGGCCTACTATTCTCTCCATATCCTGTCTGTCTGTACTCTTGTTTGCTCTACACCCTGATTGCTTTATACCTGTAATTAGTACGCAGTGTTTAGATTTATTTGGTTCCCTACCTCTCTCTCTATGAATAATCGATAAATATATAAGGTAAATCATTCTTATTGAATGTACTGAGAAATGAGTTAATATGTGTGCGTGCGTGCGTGCGTGCGTGCATGTATATATGTATGTATGTTAATTTTATTTGCATGGTAAAGAAAGCACTAATAAATAAGACTTGGTCATTAGTTATTTCGTGTGATGTTACGAACCTCCAGGACAATAAACCCAATTTTTACTATAAAAACTGGAGTTGTTTTCTGTTCTTGGAGTAACAAATACACTCAAAGTGATGCAATGCTTTTTCATTGTAACCCTCTATTAATATCAACAGTTGTTGACCACTGTGATTGGTTGAATGGTATCTCATATATGCCAAGTATGGCAACAAAACGATGTCCTAATTTAATTTAATTAGCAGATAATCAGTTCTTAGATATATTACGTGGAGTATTGCCGATTTATTCCATGGTGTTGGTACGGCCCCGTTAACTAACTGATATGCCGTTAAGTTAGAGACTGGTTTGTTCTGCTGATATAGTAATTCATTATTCAACTCGCTTCATAAATTCAATATTAAATCATTGCCGTTTTGAGATCCTCAATATATTAACTCAGTAATATGCATCTAACCAGACTAAGCATCAACTGAAATTGTAGAGCGTCAATACACCTAGGCTGATTCAAATCTGATCAGTTTAAATTCTTGCGAATGATAATGTATTAGGACAGAATTTTTTAGTACAAGCAACAAGATTGAAAATTCCTCTAAATTGTATTAAGAGTAAGTTTTGATTAAATTGTAGTAGAAGTAAATTGATAAATTATATTGGAAGCAATTTTCTACTAAAATATATAGAGATTGAATCCATTTATTTGTGTTACAATTATATACTACTATTCAACAAACATTATGCTATTATGATCAAGTAAGAACCGTCTTATACAAAACATTACTTGTATCTCAGACTCTGCACAAAAAGAGTACATTCATTAGGTTACGTAAAAAGTGAACTAGACAGATTCCCAAGATGCCTATAGAGGGCAAATGTACTGATCGTGCAGAAGTACCTACGTAATAATGCACATAGACCTAGACAATAATCTGTAAGAGACTACGGAGCCTCACTTTGAGATTCTGGCCAACGCAAGAGCTAGGAGCACGCCATATTGGCGTTGTCTTAAGAAACGGGTATAAAAAGCCCCATCCACGGGCTGACATCAGTTTTGCTGGCCAGAAGCTCAAACAGGCTTTGTCTTTGCAGGTAAGATTATGATCAATGTACAGTTTTCATAGTATAAGACTTTTTAGTGTTATAAGAATTTTTAGTGTTAAGATGTTAACCTAACATCAGTATGTTTAAACATTAGATTATTTTAATATTTCTTTGCTATTGTTTAACAAAATGTATTAGAAAGTTAATTTGTTTGAAGAACTTGTATTTGCTTTTAATTATATTATTGATTATAGCAAAAGCAACGTTCGCTACCAACTTCATACTCAGTAATGGATAATTTAGAAAAGGAATACTCTTTATATAATAGAGTTTAATATGTTGACATTTTAGAATTAATTCAGTAAAATATTTTTCAATTACGGTATTAGTCTGAAATATTAAATTTTAGATTCTTTTGCTATCGTGAACTTATTTGATATTTAATTATCTGTATTACATTCTAAAACGGCAGTTATTATACAAGTATGATGTTGGTAAGTGAAAGAATATCGTAGTTTTATATGTATTTCTTATATCCGTAAATTGAGCTTGTTGTAGTTTGATATTGAAATGTAAGTTTATATGTTGAGTGTTTCAATAAAGTTTTGCTGGCTAGAAGCTCAAACAGGCTTTGTCTTTGCAGCTCGACCCGTGTACTCTCTCATGCCAAGCTTCCCCAACATGTAGCTGTATTTCCAACATCTTCAAGTGACACTACTTTCAAGAGGATTGAACTTCCTTTCTTCTCTCTCTCTCTCTCTCTCTCTCTCTCTCTCTCTCTCTCTCTCTCTCTCGGAATTGAGAAACGGATTGACTTAGAGTTTACGAAGCAAATCTCTTCGTAAAAAATGTATTTAGTAAATCATACGCCAGACCAACTCACTATTATGAATGTTTGTCGTTCTTCACTTAACTCTCCTGACAGCTATTTTTATATACAAGTAGATATATAACAGTATCAAGATTCTGGAAAATCTAAAAATTGTACTTATGGATAAATGCCATATTCATCGTTTTCATTGTGCTCAGACATGCACACACACAAACACTCGTGCACATTCGTTGCCTCTGCAGTTGAATCAGCAAGGTGTTGAACAATTATTGTCTGAATACCAGACTACCTAATAAACAGAAAGAAGAACAAAGACGAGCACGGATTTAACGGAAACAAATATGAGCATATAGAAAACACGGTACTAATGATATGGAAAATGGGAACCAGTCTGTAAATTGGTGAACATAAAATAGAGTATATATGGGTTAGGCTGTCCAGGATTGGTTAATAATGTAAGTTATGTTGTAGGAAAAAAGAATATTTTGAGAGCTTATCCTAGTTGTAAGTGAAACAATAGAGACATTGTTTTATTGATTTAATTTCAGTCCTGTAACAGTCTTGAGTTTGGAACAATCATTACTAAAATTAGCACCTAACTCTTTGGTGCGGAATTGATAGATCATGTTTCAAACACATGCAGGTCCAGAAAAGTCAGCGGCTCATATCCTTTCCTCTACACAGAAGCTGACATCCAGGTTTCATCTATACTGATAAATATAAGTTTGATCATGAGCACTCAAACATTTTTAAGTTATTGAATATTTAATATCATGGTGCTTGCAAAGGTTTACTATGGGAACTAAATTAGTACTGTGAGTCATAATAATCACACATATTGCTGCTGGTGTCACTTCACTCATGATCTTTCTCATGATGTACAGTGCACAGTGTACAGTTCTCACCTAGTCTGCGTTGGTTTGGGAGCTTTCATACCATTTTCAGTACATGATAATCCATACATTCGGCTGTATATGTGTTACAGGAAAACTCTGAGACAACCCCCGACTGAAACATGTGGCTGTATATGTGATACAGGAAAACTCTGAGACAACCCCCGACTGAGACATGTGGCTGCAGAATATTACTGCAAGTATAACTGTTGGCGGGAAACCCGGGAAAACCCTCGCAAGATCAACTGACCACGGGAAGCAACTGGCAAGCTTTCTCACCACCCACATTGTCCAAGTCTGAGACTCGAACCCACGCGGAAAGACAAATCATTCATCCGGCTAATTAATTTCTAAAAAATATCACATCTGAAAGGTTTGTCATCAGTGTGCATCCTCGCAAGTCTTGATAAATCGAATGTTTGCTTAATAATTTCTCACATATTTCACATTTGAATATGTTTCCCTTGATCGTATCATTGCTTGTTCCATTTTATTGCGTCTAACAATGATGTGCTATATAATGAACACATGTCTGGTCTGTCATTTGTCAGAGTATGTAAGTAGTAAAGTGGGCCACTCCAGCCTCAAGGGGAATTGAACATGGGGGAATAAAGTGTGGGTCTATCTAGGGAGAGTATGTACCGCAGTGTTAACTGATGAATACAGATTGTATATTTTTTTTTCTTTAATGCAGTGCTTACACTATAAATGAAAGCTCGAGGCCGATTGACACTCTTACAGATGTACGCTTTGACAAAGCGATGAAACCTTTCCTTATTCTCACTCTCTGACGAAATCGGCGTTTTGACATTTTCCTGTAATTGACTGAGTGGTATGACATCAGGTCCTACTTAAGTGTAATTTAGCAGATAATCGGATCTTAGGTAGACCAGCAGAGTAATGCTGACCTTTTCCTTCGTTTTGAAATGGTCCTTCTCAACGGCAGAAATGCCTGTAAATTCGAAAACTATTTGCTCTACCAATAAATACATCTATTCCCATACAGCTTCACGTGAGTACTAACACATGCCAATTACCGGCATGGAAAATCTCATCACGGATACCTGTGGCAAGCTCAATACTGAAACTGGTCAAACTCATAAACATAATATGCTCTCGTTGACGTCCGTGCTTTTATGACTCTTCAAATAATTATTGTAAATTTTGTTTACAAATAATCGGGTAGATTCAGTCTGACCGAAACACCGGGCTGACCGGAACAAGCAAAATAAGTGAGTGAAAATCGCGCATATACGAAACTTTCAGGACGTAATTACGTTCTCGTGTTTTTATAGGCCACGAGTTTTTCCGTGGAATCACGCGTATACGAACCCATCAGTTTCCCGCGGAAACCAAATTGAGAGGGGTAACTCCTTATTTTAACGGTATAAACAAGGAAAGAAATGGCCTGTGTGGGGTATTTAAATGTCCGTCTTTATGTTTGTTTATTCTTGTATTAATTTTGCAAATAAAATCGTATCAAGTAGTGCTTTGGGGGTGGGGGGAGTGTCCGGACATTTGAGGAAAGAGCAAATTACCCTTGGTCTCTGCTCAAATGTTTAAAAAAATTTTTATTATTTTTATTTGTTTATAAATTTTGAAATTGATATTTTCCGGGGAGGGGGGGTAGGGGTGGGGGCAGAATCTAACCTTGCCTAGAGCGCCAGATAGTCTGGCGCCGGCCCTGCCCATACCTCCTGCCCATACCTTCTCACTGAGCATAATATTGCTATAAATGTTCAGTATCAAGCATGCAGTCTGTACCTTTCACTTAGTACACTGATTTGGAGGCTAATAATTTCTCATCGTCTGCATATTAATATTCGAAACTTGTTTCAGTCATTGTCTTAAAACTTTAACCGAAATAAGAACTTCTGACATGTGTGGAAAAATTAACTCTTTAATAATACATTTTATTATACTTTTCTTAATTTAATTACGGTCTTTATATTTTTCCTTGCCTTGCTCAGAACGTAACCCAATGGTGTGTGTGTGTGTGTGTGTGTGTGTGTGTGTGTGTGTGTGTGTGCACTGTATATGGCATTTTACACACTATCTAGTCATGACATATACGTCAACAGAATTTCATGAAATATCTCCACCTGTCATACAAATAATTGGCAGGTCAAGGAAATGCTAACAGAAGGATCCACGAATATAGTATTAACATAGTTTTTCACAATTTAGCATGGGTTTAAAAATGCATCAATAATCATATACTAATTTATCATGACACCCGAAGAGCTCTTGCATTGACCTTGACCTTGAAAAATGACAAACTATCATATACATACAGTCTTACTGATATCTCAGATTCAGATATACAGCCTATATAAACAAAATTGAATATCATAATATTTTAACAGAATATGTATATAAGCGTGTGACCATAACTTTGTGCCTAGGATTATGAAAGTCACAATAAGTCAGTATGTAATAGTGTACAGCATTTGATAATACTACCTTTAATGGTTTGAAATGTCCTTGAGATGACTGAGTCCTTGACCTGGCAGATAGGATCTTCGAAGTGGTTCAAGACACACCATCCAAACTATCTTATTTTCATTACTTAAACTGCTTCTGACAAATCATGCAAAATGAGGCTTTCCTTTAACACTGGATGATGAATATGTGCTACGTGACATAATCTTAGGTAACAGCACATGAATAAACTGTTTCCTCTTAATATCCTTGGGAGGGTGAGAGTAGAGCCTTGTCACATAAATACATAGCATTGATATATGATTAAAACATTGATGAAAATACAAGGAAATATAAAGAACACAGTCTGAAGTTTAAAATTAGTTTAATTAAACTACTTTCAATGACTTTGAGTTCCAGTCCTACAAAAGCTTTTTTAAGCTTCAAGTCTGAGTTAGATCTTGCTGGATGGTCCATGCTATTGTTACACGTGATGGGTACAATTGATGCACCCTCAAGCCATGATTTTACGAGGTGGGTGGGTACTTTTAATTCCACGATCTATAATAAGATCTTCTGTTTGAGTTTGGGGACACAACCAGTACACTGAGATTAACCAGGCACCTGGTCTTTCAGAATGGTACCTGAGAGTGCCATTTTTCCTTACAGATAGGTACATGAGAGTGCCAGGTGTCCTTACAGATAGGTACATGAGAGCGCCAGGCGACATCATCAAATCAAGAAGTTCTGCCATGCCAAGCTATGTGTTTATTACTTCACAAGTTTACAAGTTAAGACTCCGAAACACATGTAGTAATGTCTACATTTGACCTTTAAATGAGAAACACATGTAGTAATGTCTACATTTGACCTTTAAATGAGAAACACGTGACTTGACACCCATGTCATCAAGACTCTGCCAGTGTTCATATCATTAGCTCTGTCAGATTCAGAGTTAAAACAGCACATTTGAAGTAATTGTAACGTTAATATGTGACAGTGACCTTCGAAAAGAATAACAACACTCTCTGAGTATGATCAAGTTTACAAAATGTCATTCAGCTAATAAGCTAGTGTCGATAACCATTCCAAGCAGAATAGTATTGGAAGATTTTGTTAAAAACAAACAATTAGGCAAGATCCACACATACCCATTCCACATTTTCTTCAAGATGTGTGTGGGCAGTGACACTTATACAGTTTTCACATTGGATAATTGCTTTAGTAAACGTTACAATCGGTGTAATTCAGTGTGAGATGCAGTAAAATATCTAGAATTAGGTACATTACGTAGCATGTCACCATGATTCCAGTCAAGATTAAGGCCAGATCGCATGGGCACAACCCAGAATCTTTGATAGATATATATGTCTAATTTTCTCTCATCCTGTCCTTAAATCTCTCTCTCTCTCTCTCTCTCTCTCTCTCTCTCTCTCTGGGGATCTCAACAGTATGCAAGTAATGACCCAAGAACATGTCACCCTCTACGTTATTTCCATCTCATGTTCTGCAACCAATGTATATTTTAATGGTAAGAATTTCAACAGCTTCTAAGTTATGACTAAGGGGTATGACTCATGGTCTGTATTCGATATATGCATAGCTTTGTCTCATATCCTTCAAGCCTGTATATGAATATTGGTTGAAGCTATCAACAGTTTCCAGATTGTGACCAGGCGGAAGCTTACCAACAGACACCATTGGGGCAAAACTCGAGATTGTAACCCAAACGTTCATAACATGTTATAGTACTGGCCTCAAAGATGACACAAACTTTCTTTCAGATCTCTACCCACGAAACGCAAAATCTTAAGATTTAAAATAACTTTCTCCAGAGACTGGTTCATAACTTTCTCAAGAAATTGGTCCCATCCTAACAGTCATAAAGAACAGCTATGTATATATAAAGACCACCCAATCACATTCCAGAGAGTCAAATGTATATCTAAGGACCCCCCAATCACACTCCAAAGATTCAAATATATATCTAAAGACCACACAATCACATTCCAAAGATTCAAATATATATCTAAAGACCACCCAATCACATTCCACAGATTCAAATGTATATCTTTAATGGTGTAGGAGATACATTACATTATTAATGGAAAAAAGACAAACAGACAGACAGAATCCACACCTTTTGAAAAGATGCGTGAAATTACAAGTCATGTGAGTGTTCTTTTTTACTTATTTAAATATTATGACTGTCAGGGTTAAAAACCATGTTACATCTTTTATACATTAAACATTATAATTGTAAACGGTATATTTGTAGCATAGAATCCACACTGAACACAAGCGTGGTTTAAATGTTAACTTACAGAAGTGTATAAACTCACCTCTGTTCACAGAAGAATGTGGACATAAATCGGTCTCCCAACTGACAGAACTTTATCCGACCACAGCATATTTATGCAAATTCGACTGAACAATAAATTTGTTTACGTATATTCTACAGTCTACTGTTCCACATAAAATACTGCAAACAACCGGTCACAAATACAACACAGTAAATGTGATAATTTCTGTATCCAATAATCCTATGTCACAAGAAAATCTCCACAATGTAATGCTAAGTTTTGAAAGTGACGTTTTAGGGTAAACATTTACTATAGGCCTAATATATACCGTATCAAACAATGTGACATGACACACATTGATCATTCTGTTTTTAAAAAATTATTTTACCGTTTTAAAATGTATTGTTTATTCGGATGGACCCTTGTTCTTTCATTTATAGTTTGAAAAAGTACAATCTACTTTTACTAATTCAACTTTTGGGAGGACTATACTTTACGCACAACAAATGAAAGGTGCATCTTCTGTTAGAATGAACGAAAGTATTCGTTCTTCTTTCCATCTAAATAACTTCCACTGAAATAAAAACTTTGTGATGCACAGAATCTCAAATGGATAATGACTAAATATTAAATTTATGAAACTCATTGAATAATGTCCAGCGATTGCTCGTCATGTTTTGCAAAAGCTGGAACATTATTGGCCTCGTTTTATACATTCAAAATTTAATCCTTATCCGATAACAATAACTTTATGCATTATATTAAACGAACATACTTTTCTCCATCACTAATATATGTAAAACTATTATCGTGATTTAAATGTGTTGCACACATCGATACCAAAGCATACAATCAACTAGAGCATTAATAATCGAGCGTTTGTAGTTAAACGATTTGAGACGCTCTTGTGTTTATCGTATCAACTTACTTCAACGCACGTTCCATAGGTTGGAAGCATCTGTCTCCGTTGAAACGGTTGTACTTTCTGCTATATATTATTTCTTCATCATTTTCATGAAACTAATCCCGAATTTCGAATTTAAAATAAATGCATTATGAGTCACAACCATAGAATGTCTAGCAAATTCAGGTTCATTACCAAGGAGGTGATTCTTGTAATGTGAAAAATCAACCTATTTCGCTGCCGTTTCGACAAATTGGCGGATCTGAGCGTTTGAACAAAATTCCTACTATACAATGGTGCCGCCAGTTGAAAGGACTGGTAGATTTCCGCCACTTTATATCAAAGTCATTGTTCCTCATTTTGATGGATTGGTGGACTAGGGGCAAAGTCACACAAGGCAATTGACTACATTTTCATAACTTAGTGGATCATACGGATCCTATGTCAATATGTTAGTTGAGTTTACTCGAAAGTGGTTGCTATAGGGAGTAACTGTTATGAAGATTTTATACAAAATATCATTAGCACCAGATGACACACTCAGTTACAAGTCTATGTGCTTAGTTACAACTTTACGGCTAGTTTGGATGATATTCGCTAATTATACTCGTTACGAACGCGTAGAAAATGTTCTTCTCTACATAATGAAATGTATTAGATGTAAAAGATCCGAAACTGAAATTGTTGATAGCTGTTGTCATTCTGCAGTTCAAGACATGGAGGCAGAATGTAACCACACGTATCAACAACTCATGTTGAATTATCTTGACATTGTTACAATGACGAATTTTTATGTACGGGTCTCAAATAAATCTTATGAAACATGAACTCAGGGTTATCGCCCTTAGTAGTGGACAGAATAAATATTTTCGACCTATTTTGGAACGTGTGGTTCTAAAAAATGTGTTTAAAAAAGAATGTGTGGATTATGTTCTCAAAAGCAACTAGAAAACTATCGTGAGAAATTGCTTTGAGATGAGCTGAATGATAAACTGCTGGAAAACTGTGATGAGAAAGTGCACGGATGGAAAACTACTGGAAAACTGTCATGCGAAATTGTTTGCAAAGTGAGCCGATGGACAAGCTGCAGGAAAACTGTCACCAGAAATTGTTTTCTGGGGAGCTGATGGACAAACTGCAGGAAAACTGTCACCAGAAATTGTTTTCTGGGGAGCATATAGACAAACTGCAGGAAAACTGTCGTGAGAAATTATTTGCAAGTGAGCTGATGGATAAGCTGCTGCAAAGCCAATAATGCGATGAGTAACTTATTGAACCAATGCTTCCAATGACGTGATTTTAAAGTTCATATCGGAGAAGTATGACGTCAGATAATCAACAAAAAAGTGCAGTCCTACAAAGTCAGTGGATTTATATAAATGTTGAAGTCTTCCGTTCAATAGTGGTTTGAAAGATGCAGAATTATAGCAAGAAAGCAATGCTCTCGTCAATAAATGTGACATAGTGCAACCAGAACACTTTTGAGAACCTATTCATAAACGTCATTGAAAGTACGTCAGCACAACTCAGTCTGATGATAACGAAATTCAAGATTCAATAATCAATAACTGGGCCACAACATACTAATATTAAAATATATGCAAAACCAAAAATCTATCACCTTAAGTGCACATACACATGTGATATTTATATTAAATATTGTATGTAATGACTTGTTGATATAGCAATATATATATATATATATATATATATATATATATATATATATATATATATATATATATATATATAAAGAAACTTTGTGGTTAAAAATTGAATTTGTGCTGACATATAAAATCTTTATAGATATGGATGGTTATACCAATGGTTGTCTCAACATTTTTCTCTTTTACGAGTCTAGGCTTATAAAATAAGTAACAAAAGAGTGAAAAGCAACAAGCATTGTAAAATTCAACAAATAATTTAGTTCCCTAGAAAACAAAGCGAAATATAAAAATAAAAAAAAATATAGAATTACAGACACAAGTCTTAATAAAATAGGTTTTGAATAATCTTTAGTAGAAATTCAAATTAAATCCAACGCTGATGGTGTTTATGTGCCTGTAGCGGCCTGTATCGTGTCGTTGTACTAACAATATTTTGCTGAAATATGTTGATATCATTCCAGGTTTTGATTCACTATAAATCCCAATGAATGTCTCTGCCAAGAATATTATTTTTCATGCGCTCTCTTTATTTCCAGAGAAAAATCACTTGAATAATTTGAAGAAATAAATTCCAGCACAAATTAACGATTTGACACAACAATAAAACAAACTGATTCTTCTAGATATTAAATCACCAATGAATAATTTTACAGACACATGATTGTATGCACTATACAATACTTTAAGACACAATTAACATTTTCTAAAAACCATTATTACCTAATTGAAAATAACCTTCTATTAACTTCTTAATGTCAACGACAAAAACAATGATAATTATAATTACAAGGTTGTTGCTAAAATTAAAATGAATACCTTGGACATTGACAGTTACGCCACGGGCTTTCGGACAAGGTTAAGTCCAACAATCAATTGTATATTGCAATATCATATATATATATATATATATATATATATATATATATATATATATATATAAAACAATATAAACTAAATATACATGAAATATACATGACATCTCTTAGACCTTGGTATTGTTTACAAATGAAAAATGCATGATATTTATCTTCTATGCACGACAAGTCACAATGATACATCGCATATTATACATGTCAAAGTTAAACTAGCACCTTCATTAAACCTTTTTTCTATTGTGATTTTATGATAGAAAATAAATTCTATTTCTGTCCTTTTTTAATATACACAAAAATCTATATGGTACGACTTATTTGTATTGTCATGGATTAAAATATTATACAGCTCGTAATCTTGATTTGCACCTTCTATCACTTTGGATGCTTTTCCAGTGTAACTATAATTATTACCAGTGTAATTATTGTTATTTTTGCCATGGTAATTATTATTCACAGTTTAATTATTAGTATTGCCAGTGCAGCCAGTGTAATTATTATCATTGCCAGTGTAATTTTAAATATACAGTGACGAGGAAGAGCGAAACGACACAAAATAGAACTTTATGTTAATACATGAGAGTGAAACGATTTTCTAAATTTCTAACCAAACAGCCCGATACCAAAATGGGACAAAACAACACGGGCGAGACGGTCTGTGAAGAAACGACTCTGATGGACATACGGTACTAACGATATGAAAAATGGGAACCAGCCTTGAAATTGGTGAACGTAAAATAGAGTATATATGGGCTTGGCTGGCCAGGTTTGGCTAATAATGTAAGTTGTTTTCTTAGGAAAAAGAATCTTTTGAGAGCTTATCCTAGTTGTAAGTGAAATAAAAATTAGAAACAATATTTTATTGATGTAATTTCATTCCCTTAGCAGTCTTGAGTTTGGAACACATTACTAAAATTAGAACCTGACTCTTAGGTGCGATATTGAAAGCACGTGTTTCAAACACATGCAGGTCCAGAAAATGCCGCAGCTCATATCCTTTCCTCTACTCAGAAGCTGACATCCAGGTCTCATCTATACTGCTAAAAAAGATTTGATCATGAGCACTTAGAAATTTTAAATTATTGAATTTTTAATGTCATAGAGTTTCTACACGTTTACTATGGGGACTGAATTAGTACTGCGAGTCCTGATAAGACCATGATGGACACACGGTACTAATTATACAGAAGAACTGTGAACCAGTCTAGAAATGGAGTATTACGGGTTTGGTGATCCATAATTGGTTAATAATGAAAATTAAAATTTTACTAAAAATATCTTTTGAAAGAATTTGCTTTCTGTAATTTTTTTAAAATATAGACAAAATTTTATTGATGCAATTTTAGTATTTGTACAGGCTTGACTTAGGAGTACTCAATAATGAAAGTAGCACCTGATTCATTTGGTGCAGAATCTATAACATGTGTTTCATGCACATGTAAATTTAAAAAAAATGTCGCTTATCTTATGGTGTTCTCCACACACAAACTTGCACCAAGGATAGTTGTGCATGGCGAAGTGCAAGTCTGATCATCAGCACCCATAAATTGGAAGTTATTGACTTTTGAATATGATGGTGTTTCCATATGTTTACGATGGGTGTTGAATTAGTACCGTGACTCCTGATCCGTGCTGGTTCATTTCCGGTTTGTTGTAGTCCGATTTCGGTAATTTGGCCCTCTTGATTTGGCAAATCACGCTCTGCAACACACTGGGACAGGCCTAGACTGGCGGCGGAGACTAACGGTGTTATGCACTAATTGTGCTGAAGAGTCCGCCGGTGTATCGGCGGATGATCGGACCGCGCGCTATTAATTAATACATTTATTTAGACTAACTTTTGTATCCAGACGGTAAGTATAATCCCTCTTCTATGATCCATTGCGTTAAATCCTTTAGAATACTCACTTTTTTTAGTATAAATCCCTGTTAGAACAGAACACCTGTGTATTCATCGGCTGTTGACCTCAGATTTGAATTACCCACGCATGCGTGTAAAGCAGCGTCACCACATGGTAAGAGTAACGCGTGGAAACCATCTAGCGAGGCATATATCACTGGGAACTGAATAGAGTTTGGGTGGTAGCTGTGCCGTTACGGCAGAACTTTAGGAGAGAGAGAGACGTCATGTCAGAAATGTGAGATAGAGTGAATGATAAATAGATTGTAAAAAGACAACAAACTATTCAGATGTGAAAATATGCTACACAATAATAGTAATATTAATATTAGATTATTATTATTACTAGTGGTAGTATTTTCAATCATATTTAATAACATTTAAAATGGAATACATGGAAAGTTGACATACATACATATCTTCTTGTTGTTGTTGTAGGGTTTAACGCCATTTTTCAGCATACAATAGGCTATACATGGCGGCCAGTATTAATGGTGGAGGAAGAACCCGGGAAAACCCCGGAAAGAACCACCGACCCACGAGAAGCTACTGGCAAGCTTTCTCACATACCCACATTGGCCGAATCCTAGACTCGAACCCACGCAGGCAGAGGTGAGATGGCAGTGATCCGTAACGAAGAGCGCTTTAGACCACTCGGCCACTCGGGGCCCCCATACATATCTACATATTAATACTTTACATTACTTATAAGAATAACATGATTATTATGATGAACATTATTAATAACATTTGCAATGGTATTTATGAATACATACATACATACATACATACATACATGCATGCATGTTATAATTTTATACTGTTACAATTTTACACCATAACTTATAACATATGGATAATGTTATATTTTAATCAAAAACAATATTTTCTCCCCCCCCCCCCCCCAGTGCATTTACAAGTTTTACAATAGTTTATCCATATCGGGGATCCATAATGCCTCAAGAATTTTTCTTCCTAAACAGACTTGCCGATTTTTGGCAACTTCTATCATGTTTTCTTCTGTTGTCTTCATCATGCTTGTCCTGTAATTTAGGAGACAAGCATTACCTTTTCTCCCATCTCTGGCACATCTCCCAGTCTCTTGCCAATAGCTCAGAATGCTCTTTAGGCATCCCCAGTGAATAACGATATCTACCTCGCTGATTTGGATCCCCATTCCGAATGCTACCGTAGCAACGAGACAGAGAATTATGCTTTTTTTATATTGTTGCTGTTCATGTTGAGTGATGTTGCTGTTGTTTCTTTTTTTTTTTTTTTTTTTTTGCTAGTGTTCTCCTTTCAACCGAACTTCGATTATTGTAAGTATTCGTTATATCACAAATTCTCTCTCTCTCTCTCTCTCTCTCTCTCTCTCTCACACACACACTATATATATATATAAATTCATATCATTTCGCGGCTTAAAACACTTGTCATCATTGTAGGGGTGAAAATTTCAGACCGAGTTTCGAGAGATTTCAGTCCTGAGAAGTTTCTCTGACTGTCCTTGGATTGCGCTCACAGCTACAGCTACCTCAAAAGTGAAAGAAGATATACTTAAGTATCTTTTGTTCGACCCAAGTAGAACAATCACAATCACAGTCTTACCAGATAGGTATTTACTTTACCCCCCCCCCCACCACCACCATCTTTTATCTGTGGTCGTCTCGCGGACTTCTAGCTACGTTAAACTAAGAGGACTTTGAGCCAACCCCCTTTGTTCTAAAATTTTGTAAAGGATTTTATATCTAACTTTTCCCCCATCGCCTGTTGTTGTGAGTATTGCATAAAAATTCAAAATGAATTTGAAGATAATTTGTTTTGTTTTTGATTGCGGTTGATATTTTCCTTTTTGATAATTGCACACTTAAAGTTGTTTTATTTTGGCTAGTACTCCCCTTCCTTAGGCATTGTACTTTTCGACTGGTTTCTTTGCCATGTTTGAAAGTAATATCATACACCGGCGGACGCTTCAGCACAATTAGTGCATAACACCGTTGATCTCAGCCGCCAGTCAAACAATAAAAAAAAGAAGTGGAGAACAACTTATTGGTCTGGAACAGGACATACAGGTTACGTAGGTCATTGTTCGGATGCTTTAAAATGGAACAGATAAACTTACCCGCTGATGACAAACCCGTCGAATGTGAAATATGTGGGAAATTGTTTAGCCAGGGCTCTCATGTCTGCATTCACTTGAAGACAGACACTGTTGAGAAACCATACGAATGTGAAACGGTTGGAGAATCAATTAGCCAGAAGACACATTTGAGAAAATACGCTGGTGACAAATCCTTCAACTGTGAAACGTGTGGAAAATTGTTTACTAGGAAACCAAATTTGAAAAAGCACAGGCTTATACATACAGGTGACAAACCCCATGTATGTGAAATATGCGGGAAGTCGTTCAGACAGAGCTCACATTTGTCAACGCACTTTAGAATCCACACCGGTGACAGACCATATGAATGCGAATTATGTTCTGAGCTATTTAGCGATAGCTCTAGTTTGAAGAGACACGTTAGAAACCACAATGCTAGCAAACCATACGAATGTGTAATTTGTGGTAAATGCTTTACTTTGAAATGCCGGTTGACGAGTCACGCAAAGAAACACACTGGTGTTAAACCATTCAAATGTGAAGTGTGTGGAAAATTGTTTATCGAGAAATTTTGTTTGACAAGCCACAGTAGAATACACACAGGTGATAAACTTGATAAAATATATAAATGTGACTTGTGTGGTAAACTGTTTGGTGTGAGCTGTAATTTGACACGGCACATGACGGTACACACTGGTGAGAAACCATACCAATGTGAAATATGTGGTAAATTGTTTAGCGATGCTTCAGGTTTCAAAAAGCACAAACGTATACACTCTGGATGAGAAAACATATGCATTGACACACAGTTGCACTTGAAGTTGCATAGAGGTGAGAAACCACAGCCGTCTGAGAGATTTCGAAAAATTAAAGTTCAGAAGGATCAGACATTTTATCTTATTGTGTACGTAAATGTTAAATGTTCTCATAGATTTTATAAGGGAGATACCACTACTGAAAACATTTCCCAAATATAAACAAATATTTGTTAAGCATATGTTACACTTTCCAGATGTTGTTTACACAAAGAAAAATATTTTTGGCTTTAAGAAATAAAATAGACATAAAATACAATTAATATAAATTTCAGAAAAAATCTGTTCTCCAACAGACTGACAATTCAGTTTTTGCTTAGGCAGTCAGATTTATGACAGTCACATCCCAGTTGGTTGACTAGATATCTATGGCTATAGTTTATAATGCTGTGAGATAAAAGTCAGTTTGTATGGGCATTCTATGGATCTTCAAGTTGTGTTTATCTTAAGTGTTAACGTTTTCTTAGGATTTAGAGTCAGCCATGCAAATAAATAGCAGGGTCTTCCATGAGATTTCAAGTTGGAGGGCAGGTTGCCAAATTAGATGGGGGGTTGGGGGACCTCCCCTAATGGTGATACAGGTTTTGTTGTTTTAAAGAAGCCAAATGTAAAGTAAAAGTAGCCTGGTAAATCACCTGGTTTCCTGCTGATATGAAAACCCTGGGTCATGTAAATCAAAACTGGCTTATAAATTGACAGTTATTCTCCCATAGTATACTTATAAATTATGGGAGGTCTTTGTCAAATTATACCTCAAACTTTTCAAGTAATTATGATTTATGCATAATTTTAAAATGTGTTTGTGAAATCTGCGTAAGTAACAGCACATGGTGCCAGAGGTGGCATAAACACAAACAATGTGGTTAGATGTCTTCTTGATAGATGGTGTTAAAATGAAAGTATGAATCATATTAGTATAAATTGAGTGTCACATGTACTAATCCTTCCTTTTGTGGTTACCTGGAGATTTAGGGCTGGCAAATGCCAGTTGTTAACCTCACTTATCAGGCAAGGTTATGTTTTTAATATGGTATGGGGCCAGTATGACAGTTGTTGAAGGCACTCACCTTTGCAGATCAATCACATCTCACTGTCTATGTATTCAAGTCTCAGACCAATGTGGGTAAGGGATAAAGCTTGGCCATTAGTTTCTTCCCTGGGCCTTTCCAGTTTCTTCCCCCACCAAAAATACTGGCCATCATATACTGCAAATTGGACACACACACACCCTTCACTAACAAATTATTTTCTGGCACTGATTACGGTATTGGAAAACAATGGCTGCTCAAAGATGACATACCTGGAACGGATCTTTACATAAATAATTACATTATTGCATTGTCTTGAGTCACCATTTTTGCACAGCCACATGTTGTGAGTGTAGTTTTCGGTCCCTCCACAACATGTAGAGCATCATTATCTTAATAGTGCTAGCCTTAGGTATGGATGTCCCCCTGCGGGTCCGGGGTTGTAGAATTGGCCCGTCGTGCCTCGCTACGTGTCGTAAAAGGCGACTAAGTAGAGGCAACCTGTTTGCCGTGGGTTGCGTCCCGTGTCGGGGGAGGAAAGGATCCTGGTAGTTGAGCAGTGGCTTTCCCTGCAATACACTACTTTGGCCTCTACTTCTCTTAGACGGGTGGTCGGGATGGGCCCGGTTCCGACAAATCGGCTGGTCACGCCGAGCCCTAGGAGGTCTTTATTAACTTTCTCACCTTCTTTCTCTCTCTCCTTGTATCTCTCTTGATACCACCGTTGCCCCTATATTCTTTTCCTTTATATTTCCCTTTTCCAAGTCTTAGAAGGCTTCCTAGAAGGCGGTGGCTTAACGGATCAATCGGGGGGTAATTTTACCGACCTTAGAAACTGGCGACTTCAGGGTCAATCAAAGGTAATTTTATCAACTGAGTATGGCATTTGTGTATCCCTGGCACTTGAAAAGTGTCCCCTTGTTGGGCTCCTTGGTGGGTGGGGAGCACGGGTGCTGAATTTTTAATCTAGCCATCATGGATAATTCCAAAAAAAAATCAAAATAAAAGATCGAAACCCTTATCAGAGTCTGACGATGAACCATGTAGTGTGGAGTCATTTCCACGCTTCATGGTCATACAGTCAAAAGATGCCACAAAACCGCTTGCCGCACTATCTCCATTTGTCATCGAAAAGACTATCACAGGATCGATTGGCACACCTAAAAGTGTTAAAAAGTTGAAATCGGGTTGTCTTCTTATTGAGTGTGAGCGACGAGGTCAATCAGACAATATCAGGAAAATGAAAACGTTCTTTGATATCCCAGTAACCTCATTCGCTCACACCACACTAAATACGTCCAAAGGCGTGATTCGCTGCCGTGACTTGGCTGGAGTCACCGACGCTGACATCATCGAAGGAATGAAAGATGAAGGTGTCACTGCAGTCCGACGAATACGTATTAAACGTAATAACAATCTGCAGGACACCAACACCATTGTACTCACCTTCAACAGGCCAACTGTACCCAAAGTGGTAAAAGTTGGCTTTTTGCAAGTAAAGGTAGAGATTTACATTCCCAACCCCCTTCGGTGTTATAAGTGTCAAAAATACGGCCATCATGAAGACCGCTGCTCCAAGAGCCAAATATGTGGCCGATGCGGAGACAATGCTCATCAGGAATCTGATTGTAGAGCAACTCCGCATGTGTCAACTGCGGGAAAGAGCACCACGCAAATTCCAAGGATTGCGATACCTGGAAACAGGAGAAGGAAATTCAGAGGGTAAAATACACAAGTAATATTCCCTATCCAGAAGCCAGAAAAATTGTACAGGCAAAAACAGCCCATCCTGGCCCATCCTTCTCCACTGTAGTGAAGAGCAATCCTAAAACAACGAAGGACGCTCAAACACAAACAGAAGCACCCGATTCAACACCAAATTCAAACACCCCCCATTACCAAGCACAGAAAAACACGGCATCTACTCAGACTACATTTAATAATACCCAACAACCTAAATCACCAAAGAGTAAAAAATCTCACGGAAACAGGCAACAAAAGGGGTCAGATGACCCCATCAAACTTTATAACAGGTTTGGAGACATCGAGAGCATGGATGCAGAAGAATCTGCTCCATGCGCCCAAGGGAACTCTAGACCTACAAACAAAAAATTCACCCCCGTACTTCCTCCAGAGAAATAACAAAACAAATTCCGTCTGCGAAAGGTCTAACCTAGCTCCACAATCTTTAATTTAAATTTATAATGAAAAACACTATCATACAATGGAATTGTCGAGGACTTAAAGCAAATTACAATGATATTCTCCTGCTTTTAAACGAACATGATCCTGCGGTACTATGCCTTCAAGAAACATTCTTGAAAGATACAGACAATATCACATTTAAAAACTACTCCCTGTTTAACACCTGCTCTCCAAATGTTGATAGGGCATCAGGAGGAGTTTCTGTTATTGTAAACAACAGAGCTCCTCATAGCTTCATTCCTTTAAACACCAATTTACAAGCCATTGCTGTAAGCGTCACTCTACATCGAGTGATTACATTTTGCTCTATTTATTTACCACCAAACACTAACCTAGTAGCAAACGAACTCGACAATCTTGTTCAACAGCTTTCCGCACCCTTTGTTTTACTCGGGGATTTTAATGCCCATAACATTTTATGGAGATCAAATCATATAAGTGACAGAGGTCACAAAGTTGAAGACTTTATTTCTAGACACGATCTGTGTCTATATAATACCAAAACACCTACATATTTACGCCCAGGCACGGGTACATACACAAGCATCGATTTGACAATTTGTTCTCCTCTGCTTTTGGACTATGAATGGAAGGTCGCTGATGACCTTCACAGCAGCGATCACTTCCCAATCTTTCTTGTAAATCTTAACTCTACAGTCGATGAAGTAATTCCACAATGGAATTTAAAGAAGGCCGACTGGGCCAAGTTTGAAACACTCTGTAAAACTAGGCTGAATGAGGATACAGTTTTCAATGTTGACGACACCATTCAGCATTTTACATCTATTTTAATAGAGATTGCAGAAGAATCCGTTCCCAAGTCCTCGCCATATTGTAAAAGAACCCAAAAACCTTGGGTCAATAAGGGATGTAAGGAAGCCATTAAACTACGCCGAGAAGCATTAAGGAAATTTAATAATCAACCGACGCCCGAAAACTTAAATATATATCGCATTGCCCGGGCCAAAGCTCGCCGCATAATCAAAGAAAGTAAAAGAGCATCATGGAAGAAGTATGTTTCTTCTTTAAACTCTCGTTCCTCTGTTAAAAAAGTTTGGGACACTATACGCAAAATAAACGGAAAGAGAAAGCAAAACCCTCTCCGACATCTGACACTGAACAATAACAACTTTAGTTCAAAACGTGACATTGCAAATATTCTTGCTGACAGTTTCTCGAAAAATTCCTCATCATCTAATTATTCAGAAGCCTTCCAAAAACTTAAAACTCAAAAAGAAAAGACACGTTTAAAATTCACATCCAACAACTCGGAAAGTTATAATCAATTGTTCTCACTATCGGAGCTTAGGGAGGCTTTAGATAAGGCCCATGATACATCCGCTGGGCCAGACGAGATACATTACCAGTTTCTGAAACACCTTCCAGAATCATCATTAACATCTCTTTTGAAACTCTTCAATGATTTATGGATTACTGGTAATGTGCCAAAAATGTGGAAAGAAGCAACTGTAATACCAGTCCCCAAACCCGGTAAAGATAGCGAAGACCCCAACAGCTATCGACCAATTGCACTCACAAGCTGTATGTGCAAAACAATGGAACGAATGATCAATTCTCGGCTTGTCTGGTATTTGGAAACTAACAATTTAATATCTCCTTTCCAAAGTGGCTTTCGATATGGCCGGAGCACCAATGATCATCTGGTTAGACTAGAAACATTCATTCGCGATGCATATATTAAGAAAGAACATTTAGTAGCGGTTTTCTTTGATTTAGAAAAGGCCTATGACACGACATGGAAGTACGGGATACTAAATGACCTGAACGATCTAGGTCTAAAAGGCCGTCTGCCCTCTTTCATATCCAACTTTCTCTCCGACAGAGAATTCAAAGTACGAGTGGGCTCTACCCTCTCAGATCTGCACGAGGAAGAGATGGGTGTGCCCCAGGGCAGTATTTTATCTGTGACGCTCTTTAACATCAAAATTAATAGCATCACCAAGTGTTTGACTCCTGGTGTGGATTGTTCGTTATACGTTGATGATTTTCTAATATGTTATCGGTCAAAGCACATGCATACAATTGAAAGACAACTGCAGCAAAATATAAACAAAATTCAAAATTGGGCCAATGCAAACGGTTTCAAATTCTCGAAATCAAAAACGGTATGCATGCATTTCTGTCAGTTACGAAAACATCACGATGAACCGAACCTCACACTGGATGGAACACCTATTCCAGTTGTTGAGGAAACCAAATTTTTAGGTATAATCTTTGACAGAAAACTGACCTTTATTCCACACCTAAAAAACTTGAAAGCCAAATGCTTAAAAGCGCTTAACCTACTTAAAGTAGTAGCGCACACTGACAGGGGTGCTGATAGAAAAGTCATCCTGAATTTATATAGAACGTTTATTCGCTCCAAACTAGACTATGGTTGCGTTGTGTATGGTTCTGCCAGAAAATCGTATCTTAAAATGCTTGATCCAATTCATCATCAGGGAATAAGACTGGCTCTGGGAGCATTTAAAACATTCCCGTGTGAAAGCCTTCTAGCTGAGGCGAATGAACCACCGTTATCGCATCGTAGAGAAATGCTTTCCGCACAGTATGCTCTCAAATTAAAATCAAACCCTCTGAATCCTGCTTTTTCGGCTGTTTTTCAACCCAAATACAAAACTTTATACGAAAATAAACCAAACGCCATACCTTCCTTTGGCATTAGAATATCATCCAGCCTTGACACTACAAATATAGATCTTTCAAAAATTCAGAAAACATCCATCTCCGAAACACCACCCTGGCTAATTAAACAACCAAAAGTACGTTTTACGCTACACGATGGAAAAAAATCCGAAACAAACCCTTCTATCTTCCACAACTCATACCATGAACTCCTCACCGAATTTAAAAACTACACCAGAATTTACACTGATGGATCAAAGGATGAGGAAAAGGCTGCTGCAGCCTTTGTTTGTGGAAATCACACAACGCAAGTTCGCTTACCAAATGGAGCATCAATTTTTACAGCCGAAATCAGAGCAATAGACCTTGCTCTGCAACATATAGAAAAGAACCGTATTTTAAACAGTATCATCTTCTCCGACTCGCTATCAGTACTCCAGTCACTACACAATAGAAAACTGGAGAACCCATTATTGAAAAACATACTCGTAAAAAATACCGAGCTGAGTGTCTCCCACAATATAATATACTGTTGGTTACCTAGCCACATTGGTATTAAAGGTAACGAAAAAGCAGATCGCGCTGCTAAAATGGCCCTTTCTCAAGAACCATCTGATTTTAAAATACAATATACTGATTTTAAACCTTGTATCAGAAAGTTCTTACGTCAGAAGTGGCAGGCATCATGGAATGATGCTGTAAATAACAAACTTCATGCAATCAAACCAACTCTAGGAGAATGGACTCCTTCCTACAGAACCATTCGTAGGGAGGAGGTAGTCATTGCAAGAATCCGAATTGGTCATACTTATATCACCCACACCCACATACTAAAAGGTGAAGACCCACCAGAGTGCGTTTCTTGCAATGAACCATTCACTGTCAAGCACTTTATGATAGAGTGCTTTGACCTACAACCTACGCGCGATCGTTATTACGTTGTGCATGACATGAAAGAACTTTTTGATAATATAAACATCACTCGTATTATCGAGTTCTTGAAAGCCGTAAATATTTACTCTGAACTCTGACTTTTATGCTATCACCTTGTGCAGTTTTATGCAATATACATACCGTCCCATTTTAATACCTATTCATCTTTTTTACATCTCCCGTTGATCGGGAAGCTTTATTTTGCACCGTTACCATCTTACCGTTTTTAATTTCAACCATTTGTTCTTTTATATCGCTGGTCGATATAGAACCTTTTATAAGTTTTAAAAGATTATACAAGTAACACTTTGTTTGGCGCTAAATAGCCTAAAAGTGCTGATGCGCCGTTAAAAAACAATCAATCAATCAATCAGGTATGGATGTTAGAAGGTGAATACCATTGTTCTTGTAACTGTATGTAAGTGAGTGAAATTGTATGTAGCTATAATCACGTTAGGACAAACAGATTAATCATTAAGATCTCACAAATTGGAGATAAACTAAGTTGCAGGCCTAGCGAAGCGGACGGATCTAATACTAAGATCCCTGTAGATATAATTATATATAGCCATATAATGGTAGGACGGATAGAACCATTAGTGTGATCTCTGTAACTGTAGTAACAGGAAGTCGTATGCCTGGCGGATGGAACTTTCAGTCAGATCCCATACATATGATATGATATGACTGATTGGACAGCCAACTTGGCTGATTGGACGATGGTAGATGGTTTAGGACGGCGATACTTAATATTATATGATGAATCTGTTTAAAAATCCAAGTCATCATTGTCGTGCAGGTCTATAGACAAGCTCAGACATGCTGGGGCCGTACGCCGCTTGGGCAGGAAAGGGTTTACACTAACCCATTAAACCACAATTACCTGTAGGACTTTAAGATATTGACTTGTCATCACATTCACAGTCTTTCTTTGTCTTGGTTGACTTTTTTAAAAACCGTTATGTTACGTGTTTAGGCTCGAATAAAAGCTAACAGAAGAAAGAGTGAAAACAGCAAGCTTTGAAAACTATAATTTATTTCCCTGAAAAAATTCTGTAAAAATGAAAGAAAAGCAAATATGAACTTACGCTTTTAAGAATCAAATCCAAAGATCATCCAAGAATAATCCACGAATAAGATTTTAGAAATCCTAATAATAAAATGTTCTAATGATTTCAAGTTGAAGTCCCGACGAAAAATCCAAGATGGAAGGCGATGACGTATGCTGTAACCTGTAATGTGTTGAAGTCTACAGTTCCTTGCAGAAACAAGACATATCACTCTAGTTTTGGAAACCCGAATAAATATCTATAAGAGCCGACTTTGTTCAAGAATTTCGTATGAACACGCGTATATCTCCAGGGGAAATAAAATCCTTTTGAATCCAAATAATTTGAAATAACTCCAAACGACACAACACTTTTCAGCATATAGAAAAAGCTCAGCTGTGAATATTTCTCATAAACAATGGTTATATCGTATTCTAAATTGCGAAATCGAAAGGGGGTCACGTGATCGTGTTTATATCACGTACGCCTAACATGATCCTCACGAAAACAAACCAATCATTTTACTCTAAGAAATAAAATTAAAAAAAAAAATTAAACCATAACTCACATAGTCCCATTATGACCTCGACAACAACCAATCATTTCAAAATAAAAATAGAACTTATTTACGTGGCTGCTACTAATTTTGAATCAAGATCAGGAGCTAGGTCAACATTCGGTGTTAATTAAAATGAACAGTCAAGGTAAAAATATTTTCTGAAAAAGTATGAGTTCCTAGCAAACATTATTTTGACATATATTGAAATTTAAAAAAGAAAGATTCTAAAACTTTCGAGGCCCCTCTGTCTGCGTGGGTTCAAGTCTAGGATTCGGCTAACGTGGGTATGTGAGAAAGCTCGCCAATAGCTTCTCGTGGGTCGGTGGTTCTTCCCGGAGTTTTCCTCCACCATTATTACTGGCCGCCATGCATAACCTATCGGGTGCTGAAATATGGCGTTAAACCCCACAACAACAATAAAAATTTCAAACAATTAAATCAGATATAATTAAATCAAATATACATAACACCGTAGTCCATACACTCTCGGATCATATGCCGCACACACTCCATGTTACCGACGAACTACATTTTGTACATATAAGGCACAACCCAACCCATTCACGTCTTATTCGGCCTTCAATTTTTCTGTGTATTAGCCTTTGCCGCAGTCGGGGCCCCGAGTGGCCGAGTGGTCTAAAGCGCTCTCCGTTACGGATCACTGCCATCTCACCTCTGTCTGCGTGGGTTCAAGTCTCGGTTTCAGCCATCGTGGGTATGTGAGAAAGCTTACCAGTAGCTTCTCGTGTTTCGGTAGTTCTTTCCGGGGTTTTCCCGGGTTCTTCCTCCACCATTAATGCTGGCCGCCATGTATAGCCTATCGTGTGCTGAAAAATGGCGTTAAACCCTACCACATAAACAAAAATTTGCCGGCAGTTTCACTGACACGACATAATTAAACAGAACACAATATTTACGTATAAATTAACGATGCAGCGTGTTAATAATTTGCTAAAACCACACCCATTCTAATTAGGTAAGCGAATAATAGACTACGTCCAAACAAACAATGTCCGAGTTAGTGACTAACTCACACAACGCTTGGAAAAAAAATTATAAAATAATGTCTGCATCATGTAGAGATATGATAAGTACACGCTGTCATTACAAATTCCTGGATGGATGGTTGTAATTCTGGAATTCACATAGATATTAATATTATTATTCGTACGCTGTTGACCGTATGTGACCGAAGATTAAAAGCTAGTTGCGGAAATAATGATTGCCCTTTGCTGTTGTTGTTATAGTTGTTGTAGGGTTTAACGCCATTTTTCAGCACAAGATAAGCTATACATGGTGGCCGGTAAAATTGGCGGAGGAAGAACCCTGGAAAACCTCGGGAAGAATCACAGACCCACGAGAAGCTACTGGCAGGCTTTCTCACTTACCAACGTTAGCCGTGCCTGAGACTCGAACTCACGCAGACAGAGGTGAGATGGTACTGGTCCGTGACGGTGAGCGCTTTAGAGCACTCGGCCACTCGGGGCCTTTGTCATTTGCATGCACACACACACATACACACATAATATATATATATATATATATATATATATATATATATATATATATATATATATATATATAGAGAGAGAGAGAGAGAGAGAGAGAGAGAGAAATCTCCGATTTCCTGACAGACATTGTCGTTATTTGTGGATGCCGCCGCGAGGTTGGAAAGATACACAATACTAAATACTGCAAACATGATGTTTGATTGTATTCTCGCTATACTAAGATATACCGATATATATATATATATATATATATATATATATATATATATATATATATATATATATATATATATATATATATATATATATATATATATATATATATATATATATATATTAATACGTGCATTTAGTTTTGACAACACCAGGATAATTATGTTTTTATTATAGAACAAGTTAAGCTGTTTTGAGAAGAACCTTGGAAATTCAAAGCTTTAATTAAACTGGTGAATTTTCGGTTTCTGTAGCAAGATACCTTGTGCATCTCTTTTGCATAATACATACTTTAATTGCATCTCCCTAAGCATGTATTGTACATGTTGTGGAGTTCAGTTTAAATCTTTATATACATGTGTACTGTAGTGAGTTCTTTTGTAATGTCCAAAATAAACCGAAGGTGCGCTGTAATACCGGTTTACCGCAATAAATTTATCCGATGTTAGTTCGGGTGTTTCCGTCAGCAAGGAATGTAAAAAAATCCCCATGAGCAGCAGAGAGACTGGGCCCACCAACTATTTCGTCCAACAGGACCATCTATCGAAAACTTTTCTGATAGAAGTTCTTATTTCACAAAAATAACCCTTCTAGCCAGAAACTATGATGACTAAATCCTCTTTTCTGGATAGAAGGGTTATTTCGACAGCGATAACTCACTATAAAAAAATGTTTCTTCACTTGGTGACGTCGACGAAACACTTTGTGGTCCAGTCTCTCTGCTGCTATCATGTAAAATATTTTAGGATTTCCGTTGTGAATTAAAAATTTAAGTTAACAATAATGGCCAACATCGGAGAAGCACATTCTGCTAGACTAGCTCGAGAGCGACTAGAAGCAATAAAAAAATTTCTTCCTGTTCGTGATAGTGTCAGAGAAAAATTACAAGCACGGCAGCTAGCACAAGTTGAATTTGCAACAGGTGCAGAAGAATTATTTAAACCCGTTACAACAGCTACTGAAAAGGCTGCGGTGGTCACAGAAAGAGCTTTACTAGGAGAACCTAAGGATGATACCAAAGAGGAGGAAGAACGAAGAAAGGGTATTCTTCCAGTGTTAAAACAAACCGCTGAGCAAACTGAAAAGATTGCTAGAAGAACCAAACAAACAAAAAAGATTTTACGAGATCTTCCAACTGATATAGCTGTAGCTCAACCTCCGCCCGTCGGCAAAGAAATACTTGAAGGTATTGGGCAAATTCGTGCTGAACTCGCGTCCAAACCAATAAAGGAAAATATTGGACTGATTGCAAAATTTAGGGAGGGTTTTGCTGAAGATATTAGAAATACTCCAAGAGAAGAATTGCCCAGAAAAATATTAATTGGTATGTTTAATAAATCTAGTATCTTAAAACCCGGTTTTGAAAACGTGAATGATGATAATTTTATTAAATGGCTATATCGTATATATAAAAACAAAAAACAAGACAGAGATGATGATTTAGAATACAGAGGTCTCCTTGAAGAAGTAAAAAGAGTTTATACCGAACAGTTAAAACAACTAGAATCCTCCCAGCAGAAACCTTCTTCATCTTTACAACAAGAACGGCAGAGGATAGCAGATACTGACCTGGTCCCGTTAAGTGAATATGAGGTTGCATCTAAACAAAGTCCACGTCGTCAAAAATCCGAACCAACTAGGTCGCCGATAATTGGTTTAACAACATCTCCTGAAAGTTTACCGCAAGATTTTTTAGCCCCAAGAATTGTAGGACAACAACCAAAAACTGGAAAGGGTTTAAATATTTGTCCTGATAATATCATCAATGATGTATCACGGCTAGAAGTTCTCATAGGAGGAAAACGAGCTGGAAATAACTCTCCGGAAATAATTAATGAAGCGGCTGATATCTGTCAGCGACTATTTCGCGGCGGCATCATGGATACTCACATCTATCGGGAACTTATTGATGAGCTCATCGACGATTAGAGAAATAACAATTGAATAAAATGATAGTACACAATTCTCAACGTAGACCAGTCATGGTCAGAGTGATAAATTCACGACTACCCGTATACAGGATGACTTATGGAAACGGATTCGGCGATGTTGTTGCGGGTTTATTTTGCTGGAGTGGCATCTAAAGCAATACCGATCGTAAAACAATTAGGCATGAAAGCCTTTGATGTTGTTAAAGATAAAGCTATTGGCGCTGCTGGTAGCGCTGCCGGTAAAGCATTCACGGCGATCAAGGGCAGACTAGCACGACTGGTACGCAGAAAACCTCCATCGGTAAAATTATCAGCCACCGCAGACATGCCAGCGGATGTCAGTAAAGTAATAAACGAAGCCGCAAATCAAAAGCTAGCTGCGCTAGTCAACGAAATTCCTGAACAAATAAAGACGAGTTTGGTCGCGGGAAGTGGTCTTCGTTTTAGACGATAACTTTTACAATAAAATGTACAAACATGAATCCGACACAGCATTCGACATAGATGCGCCAGCCTCTAAAAATGAATCAGTGCGTGATTATCAGTATTATTCGTATGACGCACGAGATCCAAACAGAAAAGGACGAATTGAACTTCAGGTTCAGGATACAAGTAGATATTTCCTGCCTGCTGAAGCATTTATTGAGGTAGAAGGTGAAATTATAAGAGACAATAACACAGAATACGGACCTGATGTTAAAATCGGCTTTGTCAACAATGGAATTATGGCGCTGTTTAGTAGCGCTATTTATATGATTGATGCAAAAAATATCGAAGCGATTCAGAATAATGTCGATGTTGCTACAACAATAATTGGTCTAGCAAGATATTCTGATGATTCTATAAGATCATCTGGTCCATCAATGATGTTTGCCAAGGACACTTCTAATTTTCCTAACAGTGATCAGTACAATATTAGACGACCAAGAAACTTTGCCGGTAACGCTGACGCTGATGTGGTGCCGTTGGTTCATGGTGCTAATGCAGAATTTAATTTAGGTTTCGTTACACGCAGACAAACGCTAGTAGGTAATCGTAGAAATTTTTCTTGTGCGATTCCGCTGTCTCATATCTTTGGATTTTGCCGGGATATCAGAAAGGTAATTTTCGGAGCAAAACATACAGTCGTGCTTGTTAGAAAAGGCGACGACAATGATGCTCCATGGCGACCTATAGGTGATGCTGGTAAAGTAGAAATAACAAAACTATCACTGTGGATGCCAGTGTTGTCCCCTGCACTTGCCCAAGAACAGCGACTGCTTTCTTTGATGGATCAGGGTGGCAAAACGCTGCTATCGTGGCTTACAACAACCACAGATAGTATTCAAAGTAACATCAATGGTTTATTCACGTGGAATATAGCAACACAGCAGGGGGTTTCAGCGCCGCGACATATTTTCATTGCTTTTCAGGATGTTGCACGATTAAACTCACAAACACATTCGCATATGATATTTGATCAACTTGGTGTCACTGACGTTTCTCTGAAAATAAACGGGCATCAAGAACCAGCTGAAAATATACAATTAAATTTTGCTAACAACCATGTTGCACGTGCATATCACCGATTGACAAAGTATCTAGCGCGTGATCTAAATATCGACACTGGTTTGCAAATATCACAGTGGGATTTTATATCTCATTATCCAATCTATTACTTCTCGCTGGAGCATCTTGATTTAACCAGACAGTCTGTCGTTGATATTCACCTCAGGGCTACCGTGAATAGAGGAGCTATAGCTAATTACAGAGCCGTCGCGGTCATACTTTCCGATAAAGCAATGTTGCTTGAAGGTGCTGGCGGCCGAATGAGAGTCATCGATGCTCCCGTGGAAAACTTGTAAACAATTAGATCAATATCGTATTAAATAAAATGTCATACAGTCATGTTAATGTCACACTGACTCCTGGTCAGGTGAAGAAATTACAATCGAAAAACGCGAGCACATGTGGGACATCAATAACACTAAAACACGATCAGCTAGCGGGCGGTCCAAACAAACTGTCATTGACTAAAACCCAACAAAAACATTTCAATAAAGCGAAACAAGCAACGACTGGAGTTCGACTTGATCTCTCTCCGGCCGCGGTCAAAGATATGGTCAAAAAATCCGGCGGAATACTTACATTTCTTCCAATAATTGCCGCAGCACTAGCACCATCAGCAGCAAAGGCAACCGCGTTAGGAGCAGTTGGAACCGCAGCTGGAATGGCACTAAAGAAAGCCACCGGGAAAGGATACAAAAAAAGGGATCCGGTCTAAGACTTCCAGGAACTCCGGCGTCATGGTACCCCAAAAAGTTCTAAGTGTTTTGAAAAACGCTAGCGTTTTCACACCGATGTCAAATTTTGATTTGCTTGATGCTGTTAAACAATTACGTATAAAGAATTTCAGAGGTGTATTTATGCGAGATGAATTACCAGCACGACCGGCGAGCACAGAAACCGGTATTATTAATCTCGACAACAAGGAAGGTCCTGGAACTCACTGGGTTGCTTACGCGATCGATCCACGTGGAATTATCTATTTCGATTCGTACGGGCTAGCACCGCCAGTTGAGTTTTTCAGGTACGTCCAAAGATTTTCCAACATTCCAGTTTGGCAGTCAACGTTACCAACACAAACACTGATTGATCCTCCGATATGCGGTCGTGAAGTATTAAATGTTCTTGATGCGATCTCGAAATCAGCGAGTCCTCCGCATAAAGTCGTGCATGAATACACCACAGATGTGATTTCCAAATTTAAACAATCCCATAATTGATAATGGTTGATATTTACGGAAGATCAAGCAGAACCAAGGAAGAAAAAAAAAGATATTGATTTATCAGCGTATGCGACCAAAGATGAAATTGATAACCTGCTAACGTTAACCGGGATAGACCCAGATGAGGTTGATATTTTTCAGGACAGGCACGGCAAACTAAAAACCAGTAACATTAAGTGGAATGACATAATTCGCAGGGTTATTGGAGCTACCACGGACAACATCGTTGTATTCACTGACAGCGGCAGAATCAGAGATTCGTCGATATCAGTTGCAGCTCTCCGAGATGATATGCAAAAACTTGCACTAGCCCGTGTAGCGAAGACCGGTGATACAATGACAGGTGAACTCAGCATGAACGGTAACAAAATAACTGTGTTAGCGGATCCGGAAGGTCCCGAAGATGCCACCAACAAAAAATATGTAGACACCATTGACGGTAAACTAGCCACGTTGCGGGCAGAGTATAATGTTCACGTGGGCTCGTTTACAAGACTTCGAAGAAACTTCGTAAAAGGTGATGAGTCCATTGATAAGTTCTTTGGGGCTCCTCCAGTCGTCGACGTAAAACTTTCTGAAATCAAGACCGACATTGACACGATCAAACAAACACAGCAGAACATCGTAGCGGGGATTCCTGAGATCGTTAACAAAACTAGTCTGATTAAAGTCCCCACTGGAGTTACTCCCGGGCATATCACCAACATCGTATTCACGGTATCATCGGGATTTGCAACATGGTCCCGACAAAATAATACTATCAAATATACAGCAACAGCCACTGGCGTGTACAGGTTGTCTGTGTTTTCCGCCGCTAAATTTGAAATCTTCACAACGTTTCCATGGCGTCATTCCACCGACAGGTTTTCCGGGGTTGTAACTGTGATACTAAACAGCGGAACCGAAGAAATATTTATACTTGAAGCCGCAGACAAGAAATTAAGCGCAACATCTTATTGGTTACGTTGTGATTTAGTCACAACGTAAATAATAATAAAAATGAAATCAGCATCAACGACAACATTAGACACTCAGCAATACCGGTATGATCAGGCACGCGAATGGCAGTCAACGTTGAAAAGCGCCATTGACAAATGCGTAACAAAAATAAAAAAATACAAACGGCGTGTGACCGCGCTAGACACAATAGTGTATTCGGTATCCGCGGTAGTTGCATCCACGGGTGTGCTATTGTCTGCGCTGACACCAGTGACAACTGCAATCGCGATCACAATCACAATTTCAGCATCAACGACGATCGCAGGAGTTGCTAATATAATTGCAAAAAAAATATCCTCGTGCGCGATAACAAAATTACACGAATATGAGCGGCTAAACAGCGCGGCCAACAGCGCCTACTCGAAATTGTTCTCGTTGATATCATCCAGCCTCGACGATACAACAACATCAGATTCCGAATTCACGTTGATGTCCAGCATATACAACGATTACGAGCGTGCAAAGAATTTTAATTTGAAAACGATGAAGATAAATAATGACGGAGATACTTCAGCATCGAGCTTTGCTCGACATAGCCGCAAATACAACTCCGGTAAGGACCACAATGATATCAATATCTTCGACGCAACCTGAATTTAATGTTAATTTTCCAACTGCAATTCCAGTTACCGAAATAGCGCTGGCACAATTACGAGTATATCACAGTTGGCCCAACATCAGGTCGACATCATTTCACGGACAGTTGCCAGATAATTCATTTGTATTTTCATATCAGAATAACCCTGACGGCACACCAGATTGGAATACTATTACACTTCCCACTGGGAGTTATCAGATAGAAGAAATCAACAAAGAAATACAGCGTCAAATAAAACGTATCACCGGAAAAGAAGCAAAAATATCAATCACCGCACACGAGCCAACGCTGTCCACGATCATCGAAATCTCAACACCGGGTTACTCCGTTGATATCTATAACAGTTCAATCAGAACCGTGCTAGGGTGGCCCGAAAATCCACCACTGACACAACTGCCACCACCGACACCAACGAAGTCTGATTATATCACCGATAAACAATCATATCACGGACTTACACCGCAATACAAACAACATCTTGATGATCTAAAAAAAAAACAACGTCGATTGGCTTGGCCCCCAACCCCCCTGGAGATGACAGAGATCTTATGTGGTATTTTACCCTCCCAGAACTTAACGGTGAGTCGCGGTTGCGGGAGGGATTTAGTGTTCGTATAAGCGGAATTACTGAATATTTTAAAATTGTTAATGTGTTTCACCGAGCGCAACTGGCGCATCTACGACAACGCCAAGAACATCTTTCCGATGTGACAGGTTCACGTGAAGAAATTATTAAACGAATTGAGATATTAAATCAGATTGCCCACGATATGGAACATTATAACCAGCTAATGATTCAGTCAATAATTGGCAATAAACCCAGCGATAAACAAAAATTTCTGAATAGGTTCTCGCTGACCGAAGCTGAACTACCGAATTTTAAATTTCCAGGATACGTTCCCCCGGCCACGCTACGAAAACACGTCACTGATATCGTCGATGAATACTTCCCGGATATTCTTGACCAGTACAAGCGAATATTGCCACCGCCAACTATCTTAGCACACAATAATTCCACAGTGAGCGATGGCCGGCATATTTCTCGAGGGATAGTAAATATCACTGATGTCGCCGCGGTCAATCTTGTATGTGACGTAATCGATGGCAGCTACAGCGTAACCACGACAATATCAAATCAAGCCCAGCAAGAGTTTATATTATACTCATTTACTCCTAGAGAACCACCTGGATTTTTGATTGTGCAAGAGCCAATCAATCCTGTATTTCTGCGGTGTCATAACCCTACGCTGACAAGGATAAATTTTAAAGTCACTGACCAGCAGGGGGAGACTGTTAGTATTAATTTGCTGGTAAAATCTTAAGATTTTCATCGTAAAAAATCTTCGATTTTTTCAAGGACTTTCATTTAGCGATATCGCTATCATAATAATGTCCAAAAAATCTTCGAATTACCAACAGTATGATTCCGATGAAGATCTCTCTGACAGTTCTGACATTTCCATGGAAACACAGCGTGATTGTGTATCACAGCGTGATTCTGACAGTGATTTTGTTGTCAGTGATGAAGATGTCTCTGACAGTGATTTCGCTGACAGTGACAGTGAAACACAGCGTGATTGTGAATCAGAAAGTGATTCCGATGATAGCCCGGTTGGCGTTTCCAACGACATCACCATCAGCGACAGCACTGTCGTAATAAATTATATTAAATGAACGCGAAAATAATAGGATGTATCAGCACGTGAAATGTTTAATACACAACAAAAGCGCGCTTGAAGAATTCATCCGAAAAATATTTACCGGAAATCATTTCCCGGGCGTTGTTAAAATAATCATCGATAAGTACGGCAATGATGATTTTTTACTGACAGATTTTCAGCTGAAGCAACTCCGCGAAAACAATATCACGATGATTACTTGTGACGCAGACCAAATCCTCAATGTTGCTCACTCGTGCATTTCACGGGATCATCTTGATAAAATACTGCAGTAGAAATATCTTCGATATTTCCATCCTTTAGGATTTTTAAAAATATCGAAGATATTTCCATCCTTTAAAAATATTTTACTTTATATATATTTTTTTACCACAGACCAGCGTCGTAGATTCATGGGTGTAGCAATCAGTCAAATCGGACAGTTGCATAATTTACACAGTAAAAAAAATATTACTTTTTTTAACTTTCGATTTCACTTCTAGGTACCCGATTTCACTTCCTTGATGAAATCAAGGACGACGTCAAGGAAGTAATGCAATCAAGGTGAGGTATTTACTTCGTCATCCGTGACGAAGCTATCATTGCTTTCTAGATTCTCTGGATTTTCAGCGGGCATACAATGCTTTAATTTTCTGACCCGATTATTAATTATCTTTTTTGTTTCATACCAGCCAGCCTGATCTTTTCGATTGCACGAGACAGTGGAACAAATTCATTTATTTGTGTCTCCGCTACGCTGGCCAGCGATTTATACAAATTATATTGAATCATCTTTATGAATCGATATTGAGCAGGAAGAATATAACGCCCTGCGCATTTAGCTTCGTATAATGATTCAAAATCAGACAGAATAGTTTCAACATTTAGTAATATATTAAATCCTTGTTTTTCTAATTTTTTAATAGCATCAATCACATTATTGATATTTTCTTGATTCATATTTATATATATATTGTTATATCTTTAAATATTTAAATATTTAAAATAAAAAAACATCACATCTCCTTTGAGTCTCTAGCTTATCATATGATAGGCTACTAACTCAGGAGGGGGCGGAAACACTATCCCCGATTGAGCTCCTAAACTGCCAAATAACAGTCTAGAAAGCCCAGAGGGTGTGTTTGCGAAACGACGAGACATTCCCCATTTGTGAACCTCCTAGCTTACCATTTGATATGCTAGCAAGGCTCATATGGGGACAACACATAACATATAACTTATCATAGTACTTAATTCTAACTTATCCTAGGGACGGCACAAACATATAGTATTTACAATATTTACAGTAGAAGCATATTTACAGCAGTAGAAGCATATTTACAGCAGTTGTATTTTACAATTGTATATATAACTTATCCTAGGACGGTACAAACATATAACTTAATTCTAACTTATCTTAAGACGGCATAAACATATAACTTATCCTAGGACGGTACAAACATATAGACAACACAGACAGATGCGGAGTTATAATTCTACATCCAACGAAGTTGCACCCCTACCCCTGAAATCAATCCCGTTTGGGGCAAAAGATCGCCCCTGACGGGTGATAACGGAGAAAGTTGTGCAACTTCGTTGGGGTTCCCCCCACCCCAACTATTATAAAAACCCTATAAATAGGGCCCGTCGACAGTATGTCCGTAACGAGGATTCGAACATGACATTTGATAGCGCCGGGACGAAAGTCAAACGCGTTACCATTGTGCCACTTTCCAATTTGATAATACAGGGTTTAAAAAATATCATATACTGATCTACCTGTGAAATTTATACAGGTAGTTATTTACTTCCTTGTGCAGAAAATCGTATGCTCGCACCTGTAAAGTGTTATAGCGCGCTGTTGACAAAGTCACCTTGACAGCGTCAAGGGGGAAATAATTGTATCATTGACTTTCGCACAGTCGCTGCAGAGTTATCTCCGTTGGAAAATTCTCGTGATAACGAAATATAATTTTCTGATTATTATACTTTTTTGCCAACGCGGATTTGGTAATATTTTCTGCAACTTTTTGTACTGAGGGTGAACAAATACCGAAATACTTGCCAGCTGAGGTCATTGAGCAAAATATTATTTCTTCATTTGTATTTAAATTTATTGAAACAACTGCCCTAGACACTCTCCCCCCCCCCCAGTATTACCAGCCCTACAATTTTCGCTCTGTGTCACAGCTCTCAAATTGGATAAATTATTATTAAGTTTTTGTCCATCAATGTGATCGATCACAAGACCGTCTTTGATTATCCCAAAGAAACACTCGAACACGAACTTGTGTTTATGATAACGTTTCTCGCCAGCAGTAAATCTTAGATAACCAGTATTACTAACATTACCAACTGGTTTTTTCAACCTGATATTTCTAACTATTCCCTCGCGAGATGCTTCGTAATTCTTGATTGTGGGATGTGAGACAAATTCTTGGCTCATTTATATAATAATATATTTGTCTAATTCATAATTTGTCTGAAAACCTAGTTATATAATCACTCTCGGATTTTAGCGCGTCTCCGTTATTTTTTTTTTTTGTAATATCGCTTGAGTTCACGGTATCGTTTCCCCCCACACCCCGCACATAATTTTACCTCTGACATCAATGCCACATCGCAGGCAACGAATAGGTCCTGTGCTTCCTCGTTTGATGCTCTGTATATGTTCACCGCAGAATTCCTTCCTGCAGGGCTTACCACAGACTGTTACAGATCCAACTTTTAACCATTTGCAGTTGTTCATTGTATATATAATATTTTCTTATTTAAATATTTGTCTTAAATATAATATGACAGTGTTTTCGAAATTATCCGCAGTTGGCGCCGGGAGATTCGATCTTGACAGGCTAAACCCGGATCCACGACGACGGCATCTAACTGATCTGTTTAATATTATCAACGAGGGTAAAAAAGAATTTCGCGACGACGGCGCATCTCATGCATGGTCGTCATTTAAAATTATCCGCGACGTTGACGATGTCAGTGATGAGGTCATCATCGATGCTACAATGACTGATGCCCGAGCAAAAACAATTATTGATTATATTGATTTTCATCAACGTGAAAAGAAATATTTTTCAGAATAAAATTTATCGTCAACGTTTAAGACGATACGTGGATTATCAGTGACAAACTCGACCCTGTTCTTGCTAACGGAAAGACCGCTCTGTTAAGCAGCAATTGTAAACCAGGAATGCTGACCGGGATTGATATACCATATTACGCTCGAGCGTATCCTGTAACCGCAGTCATTTATGGAATATATCCTGTAAAAAAATCAAAAATTGATAAACTCGCTCCGATGCGATTTTCAACGCTGAATTGTGTAGCCGAGTGAGTAATGGAACATTTTAAAAACGCAAAACGAGGAAACGGTTTAACCGATCTGCGACGTGAAAAAATAACATCATGGGGTGAATCGGTTAAAGATACCGGGGCAACAACAAATGATGTTGCTGCGCTATCAAGTAAATTAAAATGCTCAATAACAGTAAAAACACTAACCGGGGAAATATTATACAGTTCGAAGCATTATAAAAAGTCAGGATCACCGATTGAAATTATTGATCATAATTCGCACGCGTGGACTGATGCGGTTACAATATTTCCACGAGACCGTGTTGTCAAGTTTTATCGCGGAAACATATACGAGGTTATTTACGCGCTGAGTAAAACCGACCCTGTGTCGGTGTGGTTATTTAGGAGCTCTGAAGATGGCGACTATGATCAATTTGTGAGACCCAACGGAGAATTATACAGAACAGAATCGTTGCAACAACAAATGAAAAAACTCGCAAAAACGTATATGAGAAATGCTAGCGATGAGCAGTTATTGGTTAATTGTTTTACAGTTCCAAGTGTTGCCGCTCACGCCGCCAGAGAAAGAAATTCGTGGAGACCAACCCGAAGTCAGTTTCTTTCAGATATACAATTAAGTTGTGTCGAGTATGGTCATGGCGGGTTGTGGAATACCCGATATGACTATCGGGATATGATTTCCGTGCATATGATTGCCTGCTACCCAGGAAGCTTTCTCGGGAACGGCGAGTGCCGCGAATACTTTGCGCGGTTTGGTCACCCCACGAACTCGATGACACGAGTCGCCGTAAACGGCGTTTTACCCGACGCTGACCTGACAGGATTTACTCGCGTGACTTCGTTTGAATTTGCTGCGGGACTTCATCCGATTTGTTATGTTTGGTTTGGCAGACACTTCGTCGAAAAGCGCTGGGTACCAATAGTGTTATTGCGATACATGCTTGACAGCGGCATACTGGTATCGTTGACTGTCAGTGAAGCAATCATATGTTATCGACCGCAGACATCAGTTTGGTTGCCAACACCTGAGCGTGTTACCCTCGAAGAAGTTATCGGCGAGTATGCACGAGAGTGTCCAAATACCCCGATGGATGTCATTGTCAGTGAGGCTCCTAAAATTCTCAAGATTAAACTCAAAAACAGTGAAAGCACAGCGAAAGATCTTGGACGAAGAATAATCGGTAAATTTACTCAGGGTGCAGCATTTGATCATAAAATGCATCACTCGCGGTTGATTATCGATGAAACTGAATTGGATTTTATAATCGCTGACGCGGTTGCCAGAGACATATTTTGTAACAGGGAGGATGTGTTCTTGTCCGACGGGAAAAAGTTGGGCACAATTGTAAGTTATATCGACGGAGAATCGCCTCAATACACACATTTGAGATCTTCAATGCTGGCTTATGTTTCTATAAATTTGTTATCGATGGTAAATCGATTTCCTGGTAACGCAGTCAGAGTTGCCACGGATTCATTTTACATTGACAAGAAATATTCAGAATCACTGACCGGTATAATGAAATTCTGCGGCGGAGATGAATGGGGTTCGTGGAGAATAAAAGCCGAGATGTTGCACGAATATTGTGAATCCGCTGATGTTGCAATCGAGGATAATTATTATAAATCCGAGATGCCAGAAATATCTTCCGCACCGTCTGTGGATGATCCAATCACCAGACATAAAACTGTTTATTTGAACGGGCCGGGAGGGTCTGGTAAAACAACTCGAGCGATTGAATTATTTCGAAAATCAGATATGATTGTGCTAACACCCACACACAGGCTTGCCAGAGAGATGAAACAGCGAGGAGTCAATTCTTGTACTTATCACAGCTTTTTCAAATACAGCGGCGGTGTGTGGACGTCAGATCGAATGGGCACAAAATATATCAATGATGTAATAATTTGGGATGAGATATGTACGGTATCGCTGGAAACGTTAAAAACATTTCTTGATTGGCTGTTAACGAAAAATACTGCAGTGATTATGTGCGGCGATCACGGTCAACCACCTCCGTTTGTCGGCGCATCTCCGCATGATTGGCTGAGGAATTTTGTTGATTATCACGAAGAAGTGTCTGATGATTACCGAGCACTTGATGCAACGCTGAAAGAATTTAAAACACTAATCAGGCTACAACCGAATAAAATTCAATGTGAAATCATGCGCGAGATGATTCCTGAAACTTCGATGAGTGACTTTTTACGAGTGTGGAAACCAGACGATTTGATAGTGGCAAGTAGAAAGATAGTCAGAGACACACTTCAACAACAGCTATTTCGGTTGCAACAAGAAAAGTTTCCAATGCTGCCAACGCCGTTATGTTATAGACCAACTGATACACGGTTACAAAATATAGATGTTGATATTCCAGGAAAGACAGAGAAACAGAATTTAGTATTGAGTGATATTGTGTTAGTTGACATCGATGGTGTCGAGGATGCACTAGCGATGAATAAATCCCCGTGGACGCTAGGATACGCAATGACCATTCATTGTTCTCAAGGACTGACTATTTCAGATACAACTGTCTGGATCATTGATGATCGAATCGAATGGTCAAACTTAGTTTACTTAGCGGTGTACAGAGTCAGAAGAATATCTCAACTGCGAAGAATTGTCTTGAAAAATCCTTCGGATTTTCATTCAAACGCTGATAGCGATGAAAACAACAGCAACATAATAAGAAAAAAACTCGCCGGTTACAAACAGAGTGACAAAAAAAATAATCGCGATTTTGATCTTGACGATGACTTCGTTGTTGCGTTGAAACAACAACAGAATAATCACTGTGCGAGCTGTAATTGTATAATGCTATGGCAGTATTCGAATAAAAATTCAAGACAATTTACCGTAGACAGAAAAGATAACAGTCGTGGTCATACACGTGATAATGTCATGTTGACCTGTCTTGAGTGTAATCGACGTCGGGGTGCCAGCGCTAGTTAAGTCACTTCAGTGATTTTGGCGGCAATTGTGTGTCCTCGGGAATTACCTGAAGTTGCTCACGGGTGAATCCACGTTGAGGAGCAGTTGAATCTAATCTATAGATTGCTGGTCTGCCAGTGGATCTTGTCACGGTGGATATCTTATGTGTGGTAACACTCCAAATGGGATCAGTCGCTCTTCGTTTACCACCTTCAAGTTCACCTGGTTCATATAAATATCTTACAGTAACATTACCCAGTATTTGCTGTTTTTCTTTCTTTCGTTGTAGTGGTATATTTTTTTGAAAAACACCTTGTGTTTTTGTGATCGCGATGGAAGGTTTCATGTTGGTGGTTCGGGTAATTTCATTATTTAGCGCAGTTATCACGCTTGGTAATCTTGCAACCCATTCGCGCGATCTCGTATCCTGAATGAATTCCCTCGCGTATTGATATCCAAATAACCGCTCAGCAAGTGTTCTATTGAATCGCTCAACAATTGCCTGATCACGGTCAATTTCAGTGTGTCCTCGTCGTATGGTGACGTTACGTTGTTTCATCAACGATGATACTGCACCTTGAAATTCTTTGCCAGGATCAACTTGTAATAAATTTGGCCATCGCAGAGGTCCTCGCCGATAAATTCTTTCAAACGCAGAAGCAACCTCAGATGCTGTTTTAGTTGTTAACGGTTCCTCATCTTTGTATCTACTGGCAACATCAACTATGGTTAACGCGTACTTGTATGTGCGTCTTCGGATAGTATCATGTGGCAGAAATAATATATCAGCCTGATGAACCTCATTTGGTACACTAACATCGAAATGCGCAAAGTGAATTTGTTTAGGGCGCGGTAGATAAATTTGCCATATTGCCTGTCGGGATAACCAATTTTTGGCAGTAACCGCAGTAACTTTTGCTGCTTCAGCGAGTTTACTAATTGCCGCGTTACCTCTCCAGTATCCGCTTGGGGAATAATAAATCGACTCCATTGGAAATGCTTGCATTGTTATTAATTACCCAGCGCCTAATACAAGTTTAGATTTCATTGCGGATTTTACTAACCAGGATGCTAACCTCTCCTTGAAAGATTTATCAGGGATGGCATTTAACGCATGAATTAATTTCACGTCCGCGAGATGGTGCTGTTGCAAATCCTTGCTTCGGTAAGCTACATCATGAGCATGGCACGCGCGATCAATAGCGTTTATCGGATACTCACCGGGTTTTTGTTGATCCTGAGCATCAAGTCTGATATTAAGTCGGGTTCCTGGACCACAGTAATTATATCCTGGAAGATGTTTTTCTCCTGGGTATTTAGCCCACGGAGCTCCTGGCAGCGCTGTTAACTTGGCTGCGATATCACCTCCGCTTTTTTTAAAATAAATCTAAATTTTTTTGTGCCACATCGTTCACACTTGCCTGTAAGCGCTTGTCGATTATTTTTTGTTGTAATTGTTGTCGTATCCGTAGTTGGGGTACGTGCTCGGCATTTCACACAATATAAATCCATATTTATTTTATGATATATCTAATGGAAATCACTGACTTTTCCGCGACAAAGCGACGAGAGCCAATCAAACATAACTCAGTGCTACCAAATTCTATCCGAATGATTATCATAGGTCCATCTGGGTCGGGTAAGACGCAGTTGTTACTTAATTTGATAATGAAGTGGATGAAGTGGGATAAATTATATTTGATAGCCCCGTCTGTGGACGATCAGCGGTGTTATCAAGTGCTAAAAGATTTTAACGAAAGTGCAAAAGCAATCAGTGAGAATGTTGAAAACGTAGTTGAATTCATAACTGATGTCAGTGATGCACCTGGCATTGATGACATCGATGGATCAATTAACAATCTAGTTGTGTACGATGATGTGATGTTGGATAAACAAACAAACCCTGCGAGAATATTTTCCCGTGGGCGGCATAAAAACACTGATGTCATTTATGTGACACAACGTTATACACAAATTTCGAAAGTGATCAGAGATAACTGTAACATTCTTGCAGTGTTCAACGGAGTTGACGTACACACGTTACGAAATATTCATCAGACTTGGTGCAGCGGTGACATGGACATAAATAGATTCAGAAATTTCTTTAGTCGTGCTCAGGCAAATCCACACGGATTTGTAACAATAAATTTACATGATCCTCGGACACGATACCGAGTTGGACTTGATACGTTTTTTAGTTAAAAATCCTAAAATATTTTACATGATAGCAGCAGAGAGACTGGACCACAAAGTGTTTCGTCGACGTCACCACGTGAAGAAACATTTTTTATAGTAAGTTATCGCTGTCGAAATAACCCTTCTATCCAGAAAAGAGGATTTAGTCATCATAGTTTCTGGCTAGAAGGGTTATTTTTGTAAAATAAGAACTTCTATCAGAAAAGTTTTCGATAGATGGTCCTGTTGGACGAAATAGTTGGTGGGCCCAGTCTCTCTGCTGCTCCATGTAAGTGTTATGACTAGTTAGATGATATTAACAGTATGATTTTTCATGACAAAATAGTAAAATAAATATTAGATTTACTAAAACGGCCACATATTAATTTTGAAGATTAGGATTCTTTAATTACACGTTCGACAAATTGGATGTTGTGAAAGACATTCGTGCCAAATTCAACTTTGAAAATATTTTTAATTAATTAGTTTTTTACTAGCATATATCAATGTGCTAAGATCATTTATGTCTTTGCAGGACTCATCGTAAGAGTTTAAAGTGAGCATTTGTTTCCTGTTTAAAATTTACGTCATTTCTCAACACCACTAGATAATCTCTCGTTTGTTTAATGTTCTGATTACCAGATCCCTCTGATCAATATCTGCCCGGGGTGTTCACTGCATATCTCATAAGTAGTGTAGCGTACATGTAGTAGGCTTCAATGCCAACACTTTGTAGTTTTATCTATTTGCTGTCTAATGTCAGCAAATCTCTCTCACAGGGTGTCAGCTATAGGGTAGACTTAATCATCCTACTTTAGTTACAGTTTTTATATTATAGCGTATTGAATAATCAACTTACACGTAGCTTTAAGGTACTTGCCATGTAATTCTCGGGGAAGGGGCGGGTGCCGTTTTCTTTTGAGACGAGATATTTTATTTTCTTTAATATTTTTTCCCAAATAATATAAAGGAAATAATAATAAAACATGGTCAAATGGTATTGTTTTGGTAAAATTCGGCGCAAGATATATTTGTAGCTATTGACAGTGCCACGCAATTAAATTTTATTTATTGAATACATGTACTCGCGTTTCGTTTTTTTTTGTTGTTGTGTACAACGATACCCGAGGGTGATTTATGTATATTATGTCGTATTTCGAAATAGTGGGCTCGGTTCATCCCATGCCGCACGTGCGAAGTGCAATCGATGGGATGAACCGAATGCCTACAATGTTCAGACTATGTATGTGTAAAAATACCTCACCGTGCGTAAATCTCTTTACAATACGGATAAGTCTTGTCAGCCAGCAGTCTGCTTTAAGGACGTGCACATCTACAGCTGTAGAGCTGTCTAATGTCCGGTGTGTCCGTATTGTCTAATGTCCGGGGTGTCAGGAGTGTCCAGAGTATCTAGAGCGTCTAGAGTGACCAGAGTGACCCGAGCATTCAAAGTTATGTGATCGGGGTCGACGTGGTGCAAGCTATAAAACCAACCACAGGAATGAAACGTAGCAGCCGTGAAGCTGAGCTGTAGCAGCCGTGGAGCTGGAACAAAGCGTACTGCTGACGGAATGTATCTCCTTACATGCATTTGTTAACCGTGGGCTAATGTTGGGGTTCGGAAAACCCATTGTATCTTTCGGGACTACAAAGATAAGTTGTATATCTGTCCCTTCTTTTTTTATCCCCATCATTTCACTACCTGAGGGAATTAATTTTACTACATGAGGAAAATCTTACATTACTACCCGAGTAAACTATATCCATAGTTTCATTGTCAAATCGTTGTGAACCATTCACCCCTTGTCTTTGTATTTGCTAAATTAATTCATTTGTATTTTTCTTCTAAGTCTATGTTTTATTGTGTTAATTAAATCCAATATTTATATATACACGCACATATTCATAATTAATTGCTCATTCAAATCATCCATTATTAAACGTTGTCTTTACATCATCGTCAAAAGTATTCTGTTCTGAATCCGAAAATCCCTCCCGATTATCTTGTTACAGACGGAAATTTGAAGCAATTATCAGACCGCTTCGCCAGAAAATGAAATGATTTGTCTGTACGTATCGAAGTTATGTTCGAAAGTATGCGGTCCAAATTGCTTGTTGTATCCAGTTCTACATTAAACTTATTTCTTTAAAAGCGATCGAGTAGATAATATTGAAAGGTTTATTAAGAAATATACATGCTGGACTTAATGTTGTGTAAAAAGTCTCCTGAAGCATTCTCCCCAAAGGTTAAATAAGGATATGGCTGTGAATGAGATCTTTGAGTTGTTCCGGAAATTTATCGGAATGCACATGTACTTGAATAGTGTCATCATAGTCATCCCTTGATTTTTATTGTTCAATGTAAATCAGTGGGTTTTTCCCCTGAAATATTGCAGCAATCTCTCCTTAGTTGTGTAATCTTGAATTTGTTATGATAACTATGCTAATTATTGCTTTGAATTAGAGTTTTAAAAACGTCGCAGCAGCATTCTCTGTAACAAAGTTAACTGTAATAGACTAGCTTATGAAAACGTTTGTCTCTTTCCTTGCTGATGGACCGCGGGGGATCTGGTTGGCCAGAAGCGCTCGCCTTTAGGTATAAAGGTACCAATTGCACAACCCCAGGTGGGCAGAGTTTAAGATGTAGGGAACATTGTATTCAGAAATAAACAACAACACTAGCTGCGATTGGTTGTTGTTGTTGTTGTAGGGTTTAACGCCATTTTTCAGCACACGATAGGCACACACACATGGTGGCCAGTATTAATGGTGGAGGAAGAACCCGGGAAATTCCCGGAAAGAACCACTGACCCTCGAGAAGCTACTGGCAAGCTTTCTCACAAACCACATTGGCTGAATCCGAGACTCGAACCCACGCAGACAAAGGTGAGGTGGCAGTGATCCGTAACGAAGAGGGCTTTAGAGCTCTCGGCCACTCGGGGCCCCAGCTGTGATTGGTGCATTATGTAAGAGTTGTATTTTCTGTTAGGCTTAAAAAATGTTGAGCCTCTTGGCAACATTTGAGATTACGTTAATTCATATCTAGATCATATTTTGTATTTTATATTATTTTCTTTAAAATGTGGTACATATTTCTACAAATGTGTCTGTTGTGACTATATAACTATTACCTCTATCTAGTTCGAACAGAGTTATCTCTTAAATGTATTGGAGTACCTGGTTTTGTCCTTGTCAAATTGACAATCTAACATTGTTCTATATGACAGTGTGTGACATGCAAGCTGATGTAGGATAGAAATTATATTTATTTCTTCGCATTAATTGTGACTATATGTAGTAAATTGTATCCTTACAAGTTTATCATCTCCTTTTGAGAAAGCAGGAAGTACAGTATCTTCTTTTTGAATAATAGTGTTCTGACAAAACAATTATAACATATTGCGCCCCCTCAGACTAACAATACATTTAAATAATACAAAGTTGTGGACAATAGATGGTTATTTTAAACTCGGCATCCAACAATTCGTAATTACTGGTTATATATGCCTGTAAAGTTCATATTTTAAACACAAGTAACCTACTTCTAACGACGATACGTTTGTCAGTGATATCGTTAGTAATTTGATAAGTAGCACACAATCGAGCATATTTTCAGGAGACACTGTACGTCATATTTCGTCGACCAGTGAGAGTGAAGTATTCCATTCAACGTGTATACTTGTTTATTAAGCGGACTTGATCATGGTATTGTCTAGTGGCGATGTTGAAAAACTATCTGGCTATCTTAAAGGTCGACATACTGAGTCAACTTTGATGCTGACCTCAATAGGTTAATCCCACTGCTGAAATTCGGTGCTAAAGTTTCCACACTACGCGAAGTGTAGCCTTAGATATCAGTGTCGATTCCTAAACAAGTCTCAGAAGAGATGAGAGAAGATTCCTACTTTTGATGATTATATAAAGGCTCGACTTCTGACCTCGGTACCCATATTACGGTGGCATTTAAACATTTCTGTTCAGTGGTATCATCATGGGTAACATCTGAACAATCTGAAATGAAACTTAATGTCAAGACTTTCACAGGACCTCGAATATTAAAGTTTGAGGACTACCGCACTTCAATGTAAACGAAACTGTAGATCTCCTTTACATGTGAATATTTGAGCAAGTGCTCAAATCACATTCATGTCATGTCCAGTCAACAACAAAAAATTCCATTTTCTCTTTTCCAACCATAAAATAGTTCAGCGCACAATGACACAATGTGTACAAATCGTCACCTTCACAATTTAAAAAATGCAAGAATGAACGGTGATTGGCACTCTTCGTTAAAAAATGGTATCTAACTTGTGGGAAGCTCATCAAAGTCGTTAATGAACCCTGTCATCGCCTCAGATTTATAAAAGGTGTTTTCTAGACATGGGGCATACAATTTAAACGAACGGGAGTTATGGTTAGCAATAATTATGCCATGTCATAAAACAAGAATAATATGAATTATATATTTAACGGGTTTGCGGTAACTATGGCATACGAAGATCTTGATTAAATTTATGAATTTAATGTTGAAAATGTGCTCAAACATATATTTTTACATAATATTTCTTGATTTTTTTAAATTTGATTTTTTACATTGATGCCATGATACTTATAGTCACTGTATTTCTCAGTAGCCTCGAAAATAAGGCATTCTCTTAAAGCATATCCGGTTAGATGTCACCTTGGAATACCAAACACATTGGCGTTCCCGCTGATCGGAAATTAAAACCATTTACCATGGCAGCACACCACAGCAGGGCCGGAATAAGGCGGTGGTGGGGGTGCGGGACAATTCAGATTTTGGATTTATTTATATATACAAATAAACCATGAAAAAAAGTTCTTAAACTGTCCTTGATTGGCGTATAATTATTATTGCTATAAAATGCTTAGTATTAAACAGTTTAGACCCATATATGGTTTGTCTAAATACATGTAATTTTATCCACAGCAATCAGGGAGCCCCATTACTGGTTTAAGGGTCAAGTGATGTGCCCCACCCCCACCCCCCTTTGCTACTCTACCCCAGCTTTATCAGGTCCAGCATCACACATAGGTTAGATGCAGTAGGATACATGTGGTAAAGTGTGTCAAATAAACCGGGAAGGGGGGTGGGTGGTGTTTTCTAAATAGTAGTTCGGTAACAGAAGCCCAGTGCTTATATATTGTCTGAGTTTCCTCTGACCCTTGCCACCCCATTTTTGATATTCTGGCATTTATGTTGGGGTGTAGGGTCAGAGCCCACTGCTTACAGAAAAGTTGGAATTCGCCGACATCATTGGTGTCGTCAAAGTGTAGCCGCTTACTAGCTGGACTAGCAAACTTTAACGACTGGGTCGGTGGTTATTCCCGGGGTTTTCCCGGGTTCTTCCGCCATCATTAATACTGGCCGCCATGCATAGCCTATCATGTACGGAAAAATGGCGTTAAACCCCACAACAACAACAACCATAGTTCTAGTTCAACATCCGTGGAGGTCTATACAAAAGTTGTCGTTAAGATTGTGTCTGTACAGATAAATATATGTTTGATCATGAAGATTCTGAAATTTAAAGTTATCAAACTTTTAATATCCTGATGTTTGCATTAATTTACTATGGGAGATAAATTTGTACCCTTAGTCCTATTGCAAAATTGTTCGCAACGCATATGTGGTACGACTATGATGTTCCGAATGTTTTGTTTGATTCCTGACATGTACTGCTTTCGTCCCCTTATGTATGAAAGAAGCATTAGGACCAGCCCAATAGGTCTCTTGGCATAATGGATTTATTTCCTCTGTGAATATAGGCCAATGTGACAAAGTTGTACAGATGTCTGTTCTGTAGTATATGAATGGTTGCTTTAACATGGAAAAACTGAGGGTACCTACTGGTGACAAAACCTTCAGATGTGAAATTTGTGGGAAATTGTTTAGCCGCAGCTCCTATTTGACAGCACACCAGAGGGTACATACTGGTGACAAACCACACAAATGTGAAATATGTGGAAAAATGTTTAGTGAGCAGTCTAGTTTGAAACGACACAAGCAGATACATACCGGTGTAAAGCCGTTTAGATGTGAACTCTGTGGAAAATTATTTAGGCAGGGCTATCAAGTGTGTATACACATGAGAGTTCACACTGGTGACAAACCATACAAATGTGAATTTTGTGGTAAATTGTTCGGCGAGTGCTCGAGTTTGACTAAGCACACTAGAGGACATACTGGTGAAAAGCCATACAAATGTGATATGTGTGGTAAGGCGTTTTCTCTGAAGTCAAGTTTGACAACTCACATTAAAGAACACACTGGTGACAAGCCATTCAAATGTGAAATGTGTGGGAAAATGTTTAGTAACAACTTTGATTTGACAAGTCACACTAGGATACATACGGGCGATAAGCCACATCAGTGTGAAATATGTGGAAAATTGTTTACCGTGAAGTTGAGAAGGCACATGAAGACGCATACTGGTGATAAGCCATTCAAATGTGAGATTTGTGGGAAGTCTTTTGGCCAGAGCTCTCATTTGTCCGTACACTTAAGGATACACACAGGTGATAAACCATACAGATGTGAAATTTGTGGGAAATTGTTTACTGAGAATTCTATGTTAACAAGGCACATGAGAATACACACTGGTGACAAACCATTCAAATGCGAATTATGTGGAAAATCCTTTACTGAGAAGTCCAATTTAAAAAACCACAAGTATACACATACTGGTGTCAAAGCCTTCAAGTGTGAAGTTTGTGGTAAATTATTTAGCCAGAGTTCAAATATGTCAACACACTTGAGAATACACACTGGTGACAACCCCTTCGAATGTGATATCTGTGGGAAATTATTTAATCAGAGTTCAAATTTGTAAAGGCACATGAGGGTACACACTGATGGTAAATCATTCAAATGTGAAATCTGTGGAACATTTTTTGCGAAGAAGTCCTGGTTGAAAAAGCACAAACATAAACATATGGTGACAATGCACACAATTTGAATCGTGTGTAAAATTGTTTAGTTACAGATGGACTTGAAGTTATTTCTATTACACCACAGTTGGTGTAAATGAGTGGAAGTATAAAAGGCAATGAAAGTCCAATGGATGCATTGTTTTTTAAAACATGCTGCTTCCCAATAATTTGACAAGAATCACCTATCAATAGTTTCATTACTGGTACTCTGATGTATTGACTATTGACTGGTTCCAGTTTTATTAAATGCAAAGGATATAACAATAGCCGAGGGTATGTTTAGACTGTATTTGCAAATGAGAGCAAAATGAATATAATACACAAGTAATATATGAGTCAGAAATTATGTAAACAAAGTACAGTTATGACACAAAATAATTAGGGATAAAAATGAAATTGTGGCTACTGTATTTACCATATATATTTGGACAAGATAATTAGTTTTATATCCTGAACCATTTAACCTAAATCTTATATCCTATGACTTATGGAAACAAAATAAATTGTGTTCATTTTGTGCCCTACTCCTCTCCCCCACTTTGTGCTGCAATAAAGTAGAGAAATAAAGTGCTCATTTGATAATGACATTAAAGAAACTTACATTGTACAGTTATCATTTATTCACTTTTTTGTTCTTCATGAGTAATTTATTAAAGGCAAAATTTTATCCACAACTTCTGTATATGCAGCATAGGAATCCACAGAGTGTATTGCTTATGCCAGGTAACACACATTGATGAATCATGTTTGGTTGTACTCAAAGGGTTGAATGTTATCAGACTGAAAAAATGGATCCAGTAAAATCTTCCACTGATATATTATGTTTGGTCAGAAGGATTGCAGGCATGAAAGTCATCAGTATGAAAATAAAGGCATTCTAGTTTGTTGTTGTTGTTGTTGTAGGGTTTAATGCCATTTTTCAGCACACAATAGGCTATACATGGCAGCCAGTATTAATGGTGGAGGAAGAACTCGAGAAATCCACGGAAAGAACCACCGACCCTCGAGAAGCTACTGGCAAGCTTTCTCACATAACCATTCTAGTTTGTAAATAGGAATTACAGTGTGAAAACATTTTTTGTCATACGTTAAAATTGCAGTTGATCACTGAATTTAATTTATTAGGTAAAATGTTTTCAGCCAATTAAAATAGCTTGGACACATTTCTGAAAACAAAATTCACATGATAAAAAAGATTTTGGAGAATTTGGCAAAACAACTGGTTAAATAACAATTTTGAAAATTATTGTGGTTTAAAATTAAAATACTGTTTTTCATATCTTGTATTTGATGAAACGAATGAAATCTGCTGATTTTATTTGGAATTAAAATGTGTATAGAATTACAACAGGAATTCTGCAAATGAGGATTACAAATGATATATATAAAAGCATTTATAAGAGATTTAGAAGTAACTTTAATTCATAGATGTTTTGCAACTTGTAGAAATTTTTGTTTTCTTATATTCATTTTGATTGTATATGAATCATAAAAATTGTCTGTTAAAATAGACAATTAGATAATTTTAATGGAAGCTCAAACAGTAGATATGAGGAAAACAAATTTATGGATGGGCAAACTAATAGGAGTAATCAAGTACACTACATGTGTGAGAAATGGATTAAACACAGTGTTACATATATTAGTGATGTGTTTATATAGCCCTTTACCTCAGAGTGTATGGCTTTTTAGATTGTCGATACACATGTAGCAAAGTTACCCACTGTAGTGCGCTATACATAGAACACCTGTTACCTGTTCGACTCCATACACATAAGCCTGCCTGTTAATTGTTAAGCAGTGTAGTGTATGTTATGTTTAACAGCAATTTTAACCATTTTACCTTTTTGGTACACATCTATTACGTGTGGAAAATTTTAAGTCAAGTCCAATCCTTATAGCTGTGTAATTACTTTTCATGGAAGAATATTTTATGTGCTTTAAAATCTTAAGAGAACTCATTGATTGTCAAGTCAGTGAAGCCGCATGACCAACCGTAGCTGCCATTTCTCATACTCGAAATTTACAAGCTCTTTTTCTGCGTCTACATCACTAAGTCATCTGAATTTGATAATTTATAAAAACTAATTGCTACCTACATCAATATCAGAGCCTTTGCCTAAGTTATTGAAGCTTTCATAGTTGTGATTCTAATCGTGAAAAGTACTGAACGAAATCCGCGACCTCCATTTTGGAGAGTGGAGAAGATGACCCAGACGTGATCTGACGTAAAGTCATTCACAGCAATGAACGAGGTATATAATAGGGGGTTTTCCCCGAAGGTGGCGCTACAAAAACCCGCTAAAAACGGCCGATGTTTACAGCAGGCGTCAAAAGGAGCTTGCATGAGAATTGGTTAGAGGCGTCCAAAGGCGCTTATATGCGAATGGAGTTGAGGCGTCCAAAGGCGCTTGCTTGAGGTAAACATATAGCAGGGATGTCATTCACACCAAAAGTTATTGCATAGAAATTTCAGTCTAAATTTGGATACATTCATGAATGTCATTTCTTAAAAAATTCTTTTCCAGATGATAAATATTTTTCATTGGAATAAATGTTGTAACAATATTAAAAAATTACTTTTGGGCATGAATCCTTCACGAACATATGAAAAAGATGGTAGGAAAATGTAATTATTACTAATGACTATTGGCCATAGATATTTAAAAGTGTTTAATGTGAAAAAAATCTAACATTGGTTTCAAGGTTTTTCGTGCAGAGAATTTTACCAGTTATTCCAGATTAACGTTAAATATATGCTTATGATTAGTGGTATAGCAAGAAATTCTGGGGCTACAACAGAACCTAATTACTATATATGGTTTCCTCCGTATTAAAAAGAAATGTTTCATTGGAATTTTGGACCTCCGCTGGATTTGTGCCACCCAAGCAAATGTGTATGATTCTTGGGTGGTAGCAATGGTGTTGTACCAAGGATCTATGTATGGGCAAGGGAGACTTCCTCACCCACCAAATCTGGGCGACATACAACATTTTGAAAAGACAAGAGGAAAATTACAATGCATAATGCATAAATAGTGCTAAAATAAGGAAACAATCTTATCTACTTTTGCCAGGGTAATTTTGTCCTCTAAAATTGTTGTCATGAGCTCATCAACATGTTTGAGAATCTGGTTAACCTGAAATTTGTCCACTTCATATTATGCAGTTATTTAACTTTGTTATCCATTCATTACTACTAACATTTATTATAATAAATCCCAATCTTTTCTTAATTTCTTTTCTTGCCAAATTAACAAGTTAATAATCAAATTACCGATTGTGTAGCTGCATAATTTAGTCTATTTGTCGTTAACTCAATCTATATATATAAAAAAATTAACCTTCCTTGCAACAGGTGTAAAATTACTTTGCAAGCACATTGCATTATTGGCCATCAGAGACTTTACAACTCGGCTGACTTCAATAAAAGGTGACGTTTTCAATGACATGCAACGTTTTAAATGGATAGCCATTGCCATCATACGAATTTTATCACCTTTAGCGACTTTGTCGAACGAGAGCTCCAACATAGGCGTGGATAGGCACCCACTTAAGAAATCTTGTTGACGGATTTTTTATTTATTCTATTTTTTCCTGATGAAAAACTAGGATCAGTCGAAACTGCATAGTGAAGATTTGAAATACAAAAGGTGCAACAAAGCTGACAGTCTGATAAAATATAATTTTTGTAATGTTTTGCATTTGTTTTGTGAATATGGTGTGGTTAATACGTTTCGAATTAGACTTGAGATTTAAAGTGAATACCTTTTTTTTTAAACTCCCTGTGCAACATAGTTTTCTTTGCAGATATAGATGTCGAGGATTTATAGGGAAAATATTTTTACTTTATTCTTTTTCTCAGGTATTACAGATAGTCATAAAAGATGAAGAAATATATATATCTCCATGAAATAGTCTTCAAACTGGATTGAAGTTTGTTGCACATTAAAACAGTATATTGCAGTCAAATCTGAAAGAAAAGTTCATGATAATTTGGAAACAGAACCATTACTATATTCCAAACATAATTAACTTTTGTTGATTATTCTTGATATATGCAATTTGTTCATATATGACTAACACAGAAATCTCCCTCTCATCATTTTTTCATCAGGAGTTATGTGTGCCACTTGGGGGTCAATAGGATTTCCAGTGGTCAAAAGCCCTAGAGGCTCGTATGAGAAATGAACTCCTATAGGGGGTCATAGGAGAAATTAACATGGGAACGGCACTTATAGAGTCAAAAGTGTTTATAGGGTGAACTGTTAAAAGTTTTATAAGTGGCTAGCCTCAATTCAGCAGGGCCACTTAACTCTTTAGGAACGAGAGACTACTCAGATGAAGTAATACTTACATCCATTTACCCATGAATGATGTTTGAATGACGTACTTGTGTGAATGAATGCGTGAAGGTTCGATTAATAAAAATGAAGACAAATAAAAGCGGTTTCTTTTTGGATATTCACTTTGAGAAGTCGCAATGCACATTTTAAAGAAAAACGTCAATTTGCTTCTTCTTTCACTCATTGTCACCCTTCCTCCTCTGTTTCTTCTCATGGCCTGGGTTTCTTGCCTTTCTTGGTGGGGATGGGTTCTTCATCTTTGGAGCCTCTCTCCTTCTTTTCCTTTTCGTTCAGTTCCGTTTTGCTTCCTTGTGTCCTTCTCAATTTTCTTAGGCCACTCTAAAGATCACTGTCCTTTCTCCTGACATTGATAACAGATATCATTACATTTGTATCTCTTTTCTACTGTCTTGTGTTTTGATCTTGCAAATATTCTGTAGCCAAATGTCCTTTCTCCTGACAAATATAGCAAGTATCTTGAAATATCTCGAAAGGAGTAGTCCGTCGTCTTTTCTGAAGTAGACTTTCTTATGACTCTAAGCAAGACTCTGGCCAGTAGGTCGATCTGTGGTGACTCTTCCATCTTAATCGTTTGAAATCGGAATGAAGAGACTAGAATCTAACCCTTTATATAGGGACATACTAAGTGAGACCTAGTAAAATAAACATTTTATAATGAAGATAAAACGGTTAGAGTGAGAAACTAGAAGAAAGTAAGAGAAAACAAAAGGCTGTATCGCTTCACACACAGGAGCTGAAGTGTTCCTTAAACTCCATGCGAACGATTTTCAAGACAACATGAGCGAGCCTGAATCATGGCCCTCCACTTCTGTCGCATAACCATGAAAGTCCAATAGAGATCCTTTCGTCTCTTAAAATTATCGTCACATTTAATAAAGTGAAAACGCACTTTCAGATATTTTAAAAGGAAGGCTTACATATACACCATGAAATGTAAAGAGTTAAGTAGTTTTTAAACAAGATGAAAGGAGTATACAATTTTCCAAAGAGAAAACAGACACCAAGTGACAATGGCGATCCAAGTCAATCAATTGTTTTCAAAATGTGTTGGTAGAAGTTTACGCTAGCGATTTTGAAGACGATGTGATTGTCCCATATCCAACACCAATTGCGTTCACTGCAGAGTAAGATTGAGAGGTTGAGAGAGAGAGAGAGAGAGAGAGAGAGAGAGAGAGAGAGAGAGAACTAGTAAAACTGATAGGACGACCGAACAAACAAGACCAGCGAAGAAACAAATTCGTTTGATACCTCATGAAGATTATTTTTTTACAATCTAGAAGCCCCAAAAGTAATTTCCAGGAAATTTAAAACAGCGACATACACCTACATGGTGAAATTATAAGTTTAAGTCAGTGGTCACCATGACTTTGTATGTAATGTTCATATTAATTTTGGCACAAATGATATGCGTGTACGCGTAAATTAATACTGTATGTTGTCACATGGGATCTATTGCAAACTACAGTCACAATATAATGTGTATATTTATCTGGCTACAGAGGCAGAGATCGATTGCTTTCCGACAGAGTTCTATGCGACAGGAGTTTATCATTTTGGGCATATGGGTACAGACGATGGAAGTTGCCTGGTCTTGCAGTGGCATCTGGAGAAATCAGTTTGCAGCAGAATATTCATAAGCACCCAATGTTACGTCAGTGTTACAAGGCTTCAGTAAGAGGGGTTTTTCAGTTTGGGATTTTGACTGATAAGAAAGAATGAATAACGCTGAAACTTGAAACAATGTGTGTTTGTGGGAAATCAATTACATAATCCAACTCTGACTCAAATTTCTCTGATGTAACTTCTGTGTCAACATTGAAATTTACACAATCGTCAACCAGATGAAACGTATTGTTCTCCAAAGATCATTATCTACATCCTGCAATGAATTTCGACTAGAGTAGACTGTTTGTTATATGCACTATATGTACATATACATAGTCATTTTCAAAACGTGGCAGATTGTGTTTAATAATACTCCATGAACTTTTGGTAAATATATATTACACCTAATTATTTTCTTTATTTGCAAGATTTGCCAAGGTTGTAGATTAATCATTAATCTACGTCTCGTAAACGATCTTATTATACTCCACCCCTCCTATGGATTTGTCCAGTAAAGGAATTCTATTAGGAAAGCAGAATCTCCAACATTTAACAGGTCCAATGATGCGCACGAAATTTCCACGGATAAACAAATTCAACAGCAAAACATGCATTACTTATAAGATGTCATACCAGCTTGGATGTTGCAGTTCTACTAAATATCAATATCTCTGCATTTTGGGGGATGACAACAGTGTCTTAATACATTATGTTTTCAGATCGTGATGGATAGGAGTGATGGGAGGTCGCGGGTTCGAACCCCGGCCGAGTCTTACCAAAGACTTATAAAAATGGTACTTACAGCTGCGTCGCTAGGTGTTCAGCTTTAAGAGGTTAATGTCAGGACTGGTCGGCCTGGTGTCAGGATAATGTGGCTGGGTCGGACATCATGCTACATGACTGCGGCATAATGCCTCAGTGCTAGATCTCACTACAAATTGTCACAGTGCAGACATCGTACCGATATGACTGAAAAAGTTAAAGCTACATTAAATTTCCAAATCACACACATACACCTGATGGATGTTGGCATATTTGTCTTGGTCAGACCATTTAAACAAATCATAACTGCAAAGTACATATTCCTCACTGTGTATCCATAAAGATGCATTAGTTGCAAGGTCTTAAATATAGGAACCCTATTTTATGTGTATTATGTTTGCCCAAGAATGTTTATCAATCGATAAAGTTCGTGAAAATAAACTTGACTTCTAAATTTCTTCCTTCATATCTATGTGACATATAGACAGAGGAAACAAACTCTTACGCATTAATAGCTGCACTATGTGGTTTAAACTGATCTATAAACGATAATGCTCGTACTTGCGGAGAGGTGGTGCAGGTGTGTATGGCGATATCAGTAATGTAATAGATTAAGTATTCACAGAGAAATAGCCCATTTCATGCAGACTTCGGTGAACTTCGTAATTTGCTCGGAATTGTGATCACGTGGCGGGTGGTCAGTTGATAGTAATAGCCACTCCTTAAGTGGTGGGCAAAATATGGCTAACGCTTCAGCATCAGCATCAACTTCTGTAACTACTTCAACATCGTTTATCGAGTTGAAAAATGCATATTCAACAGCGATGCTGCCGCAGATATTCGCGAAATTTAATATTGGAACCATCCTGTCTTATTTTCTGGAAACCAGGGCGGATTTCAAACCCATACGAGAGAGTAGCTTTGAGCTGTTTACATCTGGACATGTACATGTAAGCATGGAAACCGTGTCGAAGTAAATAAATTTAATCCTGACAATCAAAGAGCAAGTTGTTCAAACTATTTCTTTGCATCCGAAACGTCACTATCATAAAATGCGTTTCATATGAGTTAATAGATTTGTTTTTGAAAGTCTGTGGATAATTTAAATATAAATTTCAATCATTTAATTAATTTTATTTCTGAAATATTTTTATACAACAATGGATGCCATTTTGTTACGTACATGTACCCACTAGCGTTTGATTGGCTGGAGTAATAAGTAACTCGCGAGGTTATTCGGATAATTACGGAGCAACTTGGTTAAATTCGGTATGAAATGGGTTATAAGATCGTTATGGGAACAAGTACGAGAAGGAGAAAATACACGAGCATCCAACTTCTGCAATCGGCCACCTTCTAGGAAAGAATGGTCTCCTTATATGGATAAACCAATTCCCTAATATAAGATAGGACCAATTTACAATCAGAGGTATCAAATAAACGGGTTTCTAATGCTGTATTTCACAGAGAAAGATATCTTTACTGCTGGAGAGGCAGAAGAAGGATCAAATAAAACCGATTTGTGTTTGTGATGTTTGTAAACATATGGATTGAATTGAGGACGCAACCGACATTGAGACTTAAGAAATTAGATGATGATTAGAGAGAGAGCGAGATCGCTCCAATTAGCAAAAGAAGAGACTAAGAAAGTATCAGCTATGTTGGGATAATGAACAATAATGGCTGAAGCGTGAAACAGGTAAAGGCTGCGATGCTCTTTGTCAGTCGACTATTCAGAGAGGTACGAAAGTGTAAGGTAGTTCGTATTTGAACCTTGTTGGTAAAATACAGTTGCTACTGTTCTGAGTGAATGTTAGTGCATGCAGAAGTTAAATTATAAACACAACTGGCCTCTGCTTAAAGTTAACCATTTAGGCAGTATCGGTATGTTTAGTGATCTTGTGCACGTGCTAAGTGCTTTTGATGGAGAAAAAAAAAAACGATTTATCTAGCGCACAGAAGATGTAAAGCTACATTGTGTATAAATAGCTCATCGTAGGGCAATATCTGTACATTACGGAACGTCTTGTCTGTAAGCAGTCTACTTAAGGTATTAAGACAAGAATATTACTGACAGGTGGCTGGAGTGGTAATCACACTGGTCTCCCTCCTAACTTAATTTAAAAGCATATAAGAGAATCAGGAATATTATATGGGAAGTACTCAACTCACCTCAACTAAAGTGATATACTAATCAAAATAAAAGACCAGATTGAAATTTGGTCACAAACAACAATCAACTTAATAGAGCGCATTCACGTTGCGAAAACCTACATGTATAACTAACTCAACTATATTATGAATACGGTGCACTTAACTGAAGCAATTATGAAGGTCATAGAGGGAAAGATAATACTTTAATATATATATATATATATATATATATATATATATATATATATATATATATATATATATATATATATATATATAAGAGAAAAGATGATTAAATTTACCAAACATAAGTATTAAACAAAAGTAAACTATTTAAAATAAAATAAAACATAAATAGCTCGCCCATATTTCCCTGGGAAGCTATATAAATGGCTATATGTATATTTATGGCTATTTGTGCAGATTTACCGATTCTATTTTTAAAAAAAAAATAATATAATTAAAAAGTTACTGCAACCACCGAGATATTGTTAAAGAATAAGATTTAATATATACGTACAGAGACGATAGTGAACTTTGGATTGGAGATAAAAACATATAACATACTAAACAGTAAAATATTGAAAGAAAAACACGAGAAAGAGTTACGGCAACCAGATTTAAACTAGACGATTATATGGAATAAATGGGCAGGTATAGAGTCAACCTTTATACAAAGTAGGATGTTGCATGATAAATGGGTGACCGGAAAGGTGGTCTTCAACAGGCACCTAACAAAAACTATACCACCCTGCAGACTGTGTAACAACGATACAGATTTTTTTTTTAAAAAAAAATCATAATATTTTAAGACTAATTCAAAATTCTACAGACAGGTATATAATCATGAATAAGATTAGAGATAAATACGGGGAGTGGAATCTAAACAATTACTATGTGCAAATGACATCATAAGAAAATGTACTCTGAACTAACACACTTTATTAACGAAATTATGAAAGCCTTTAGAAATGATACGTTGACCTTAAAATTACTTTTTTTTTATTATATCTGAATATGATATATAAATAGAAACAGACACGACGCGGTAGAAACTCTTCTATAGAATTTATCCTAAAGCAACTTCTCTGCATAGTTTTTATGACTGTAATTTTGTAACTATATTCTTATATCCACAAATTATATAAACAACTATAACTATTCATATACTTTTAAAACAAATTCCGATTAAAGTAAAACAATAAACTCATTTTATATCATATACAAACGAGCTTCTCTGCGTCGTTTTTGCAACTGTAATTTTGATATTCTCCGTCAACATAAATACTGAATTTAATACTAATAATATAACATACTAATAAAAACACCGAATACCTCATAGAAACTAATAAAAGCAATACCATCGAGAGGTACAAAAGAACAAAAACAGTGGGACAGGGATTATCCTTACTGATTAAGAAGCATATGATGGTACGATGCCTAAGCTACGTGGCTCATGCGAGGTAGCACGGGTCGTATCGGATCTCCCCCAAAGGTAATGTCAAATCATAGAACATTACGAAAACACAAAAACGGGGGTACATATGCAATGCACTAAAACTACTATGTATAAAATGCACAACATACTCGCACTCAGCAATAAAAATATTTTCTTTTTTCTTTCTCCTCTCGGTTATTATTTCTTCAAACTTATACTTTCCTCTTCTATTCTACATGCATCACTTTCACATTAGATAAGGACTCAAAGCATGGGAATGAAGGTATTGGTCTCTGTCAAGGAAGCATGCGAACTTGACAGCAACAAGCTCACTCGAGTCACATGACACTGCCACATGCTAATACCGGACCTCACTAGCTGGAATTTTTTTTTTTATACTTAGGAATCCTCATAACTAAAGACAACTCTAAACATAAATGTGATTATAGAGCCAGTCCATACAACAACAACAACAACAACCCCGAAAAAACCCAAGCAAACCGGTAGCATACAGTACATACAGCATATACTGGACAACATAGATCCATGGCAAGGATCACTAAGGTAACTAAAGCTCCGAAACCAGCCAGAGTTAAGGAGCTATATAAAGACTAGAGTAGGACAGTGCACAAAACCCTAATCCAAATCAATAAATCTGTCAAAATTCTATTTGAATATACACGCACTATATATACTATGGTGGGCAACAAAACACATAAAATCATTCAAATTTTGGCACTAAGGGGTCCTCTCTATGATGGAGTCTGAGAGGGACCACACCAATAAAGTTAGGAATTGCAAACATTCAGCTGTAGAGGTATGTACGTTATTTATTAATTTATTATAGTATACGTTATAATTATTGTACTACCACGTTTATTATTTGTATATTTTCTATGTAGCTTTGGCTTGTGTAGTATAATGCAAATATTTTCTATTCTTGTTTGTATCTCAACAAGAGTTTATATTAGCAACATAAATTTGCGTTTTATTAAGAAATGTTTAGTACTCTAGGAATCCTATTGGACATGGGTAGGTTCACTTCTGAACCTGTTTATTGCTTTATAATGTTTTGCTGATAATGTAATTTGTATAGCTTACTGTATATAACGTCATTATGTTTAACTGTATATACACCCTTGTTGTGCATAGTACACATCGTTAAATGTAATTTCAGCTGATCAGAGTCAACAAGGTACCAGCTGTAGAGCTGACCATAGAAGTTTACCAAAGCAGCTGTAAAACTGAACCATAGCAGCTGTAGAGCTGAGTGAACAGTGTGTCGCTGTTCAAGTACCAAGAGATCGGGTGTTGCTGACTGAATTGGTGGGAGCCAATTGCTTGACTGACCAAGGAATTGAATGGTGGTCGGTGACTACCTGTATTGCTGACTGATTGATTGACCAGTGTGACTGGTACCCAAGTGTGCTAGTGTCAGAGTGTTTTGTGTTACTCCATACATGTAATCTTTTCACAGTGGGCAAATCTTAGGGTTTATTATACACAGAGTTTTGGGAATGTAAAGACATTTTGTATGATTATGTCCCTTTGTTTTCATCATTTCACTATTTTTGAGTAAAGTACCACATTTTTCACTTTTTGAGAAAACACATTTTACTATATGAGTAAAGTACAGTTTGAGTAAAATGTATCATTTGTTTTGTTGTGTGAAGTTACTGTAAATCAATAAAGTTACTGTGAATCATTAACCTATGTCCTTATACTGTGTATGGTCATTTATTTGTATTCACATTTGTTCCATTATTAGGTTTGTGCGGATTGTGTCAATTGGTCCAACATTTGGATCTTATACACGCACGTATTAATCATATTTCTTTTTCCATTCAAGTCATTCATCAATAAACGCTGTATCTGTATTACCATCAAAAGTGTTCTGTTGTAAATCCGAAATCCAACCCGGTTATCTTGTTACAACTGAGTTTATGTTCAGGGTACCCATCCTAATGTTTGCAAGACAGTTTTATAAATAGTTTTGAGCAATGGTCTAAAACAGGTGATAAATAATAGGTGCTGCTTTGCTATGGTCCTTGTCTGCTTTGTCATGGTCCTTGTCTGCTTTGCTATGGTCCTTGTCTGCCTTACTGCCTTTTGTTTCAAGCAGAATCAGTAAAACTGCCTTTTTTCCCCAGTAGTCCTTGCCTTCTACATCATGTACATGATCTGAGTTTGCCTCATGTTGGGTAGATTCAGAAAACTGCAAAGTAGCACTTCCATTCTGAAAAGTTTTGTCTTTCTGCAGTTTGCATACCATGTCATGAACAAGCATCACTTCTGTCTCCAATACAAATCTCTTTCTTTCTTGGCCAATGGATTTTCTCTACCCAATCCAGCCATTTCTGTCTGTTCTTTGGGCTCTGATGTCATTTACCTCTTCAGCCTCATTCTGAAGTCACATCCCTGTAGCTCAGGTGAGCCTGTTGCTGTTCTTTAACAAAAATATCCTGCAATAAAAGCTGATTCATCACCAATTTGGAAACTCAGATGGGAACAGAATGTAATCCCCATATAGGTAATACTGAATATTTTCCACCGACTAATTGAATTTTATTGATCATGATTGATTGCTTAGTAGCACTCAGTTCACTTAGGCCTTATACCAACTAGTTTAATATTTACAACTTAGTTGACATTATTAAATCAAGGCACACTTGCAATTCACTCATTCAAAGAGACAACAAAGAGTTAAATAACTAAAAATGATAAAAACGGAAACCTCAATACATATAGCAGAAAATCTTTCATTTGATCGATATGAAGCCACAAAACTTAATAGTCCATAATAATATCGCATCATATAATTAGCCATCACACTGATGCAAATAAATAATGCAATTAGTGTCTTATTAAGCAACTATTTCAACTTACATACATGTACTAAATGGGGTAGTCAACCAATCATTGCTTAAGAAGGTGTCAATGTAAGAACATCTACGTACATGTACTATATTTTTATTAGAATGCTAAGATATTCAAAAAGCACAAGGAACCATATCAAAACATGTAGCATTTTAGACACATGAATAGTTTCAGCTCAGGGTGGTAGTACAATTGCCTACAGGTTGAAGACTGCATGATATTAAGTAAGAAATATGCAGAAGGTACCCTGACCTGTTTCCAAACTTTGCTTCTCTAACTGAAGTGTTGTCAGTTTCACCTATAACAGTGACTTTTGAGGGAGGTTTCTTGATACATAATTGTATCAAGACAGATGGTCGTGGATGTTTAAAACAAAAGACTTATTAAATTGAAGAGACTAATAAAGAAGGCTTCCAAGCTTATGAATTTTCATCTTAAATCTGTGGTGAGGCAGTTTGTTGAATCTATTTAAGAAAAAAAGTCAATGAAGCGTGCTGTATTGCTTCAAGATTAAACTTGTAAATGTTAATGGAATGTGGACATTTGTTTCTTCCTCCAGAGTCCCAGCAAATTCATTATTGGCAATCAAGATATGCCAATAAAATGAATAACAATTTTTTTTTATTTTATTCTTTTATTCCTTCTACTTGCTCACAAAAAAAGAATGGCAAGCTAAAACTATTATTGCAATAGTCAATCAGAAACAAATGAAATTATCACCGCTCCAAATTGCCTTTGATTTTCATGCTGTTATAAGAACATGTGAATAAGGTTTAACAACATGATCTCATTTATGTTGGTGACCCAACAATACACTTATAACATTCTGAATCACTGCAAGGAAAATAGTTCCATTATTGCAGCCCTTAATTTTTCAAAGCTGGGAGTCACATAACTATATTCCACTAAAAGTGCATGAAAATTGTGTTTGATCATTCACACTTTTATTTCAAGATTTTTTACTTTGTTCACAAAATAAAATATCTAATGCCAGTGTTATAGTTTATGCAGAGCAAAATAATCAGCACTCTTACGGCAGATTCATAAAAGTATTCTTTATGGACAGGTGTCCTTTTGGGCATACAATACAGTATGTGTTTTCATGTGAACTTTAAGATTAGTATTTTGAGTAAACCTCTTATCACAAACTTTACACCTGAATGGCATTTCTTTAGTGTGTATCCTCATATGGGTCTTCAAATATTTTATATCACTAAACTTGTTACCACAAACTTCACACATAAATGGTTTTTCTTTTGCATGTATCCTGCTGTGCACCTTCAGACTTCCACTCTCGCTAAACATTTTATCACAAACTTCACATTTGAATGGCTTTTCTCCAGTATGTACCCTCATATGCACCTTCAGTGTTCCACTCTGATTAAACCGTTTATCACACACTTCACATTTAAATGGTTTTTCTCCTGAATGAATCATCATGTGCACCTTGAGTTTACTATTTTCACTAAACATTTTATCACAGACTTTACATTTAAATAGTCGTTCTGCGGTATGTATCCTCATGTGCACATTCAGACTTCCATTCTCACTAAACATTTTATCACATATCTTGCACTTAAACGGTTTTTCTCCAGTGTGTTTCCTCATATGCACACTCAAACTACTTTTGTCTCTAAACATTTTTTTACAGATCTTGCATTCAAATGATTTATCACCAGTATGTATTTTCAAATGCTTTTTCAAAACACAGCTTTGAGTAAACATTCTACCACAAACATCACATTTGAATGGTTTCTCTCCAGTATGTATCCTCATGTGTTGCTTCAAAACCCCACTCTGCATAAACATTCTACCACATACATCACATTTGAATGGTCTTTCTCTAGTATGTATTCTCATGTGCACTTTTAAGTATGAACTTGTACTGAACAATTTAAAACAAAGTTCACATTTGAATTTCTTTTCCCCTGTATGTATGTTCACATGTCTGTTAAAGTCACCCCTCTTAATAAACATTTTACCACAAACATCACATTTGAATGGTTTTCCCACAGTATGTATCCTCATGTGCTGCTTCAAAACACCACTCTGAATAAATATTTCACCACATACTTCACATTTTAACGTTTTTTCTTCAATGTGTACCCTCATATGAACATTCAACTTGCCACTGGCATTAAAGAGTTTATCACAAACTCCACATTTGAGTGTTTTTTCTACAGAGTGTTCCCCCATGTGCCGTTTCAAAACATCACTCTGAATAAACACTACACCACAAACTTCACATTTGAATGTTTTTTCTCCAGTGTGTACTCTCTTGTGCAAATGCAACTTGCCACTCCCATTAAACAGCTTATGACAAACTTCACACTTGAATGTTTTTTCTCCAGTATGCAACTTCATATGTGCCTTTACATTTTCACCAAAACTCAACATTTTACAACAAATGTCACACTTGAGTGGCTTTTCTTCAGTATGCATTCTCATGTGCTGTTCCAAAACATCACTATGAATGAAAATTTTACCACAAACTTCACATTTGAATGTTTTTTCTCCAGTATGTATCCTCATATGCAATTTCAGCTTGACACTCCCTGCAAGAAGTTTGCCACAAACTTCACATTTTAATGGCGTCTCTCCAGTTTGTAACCTCAAATAGACTTTCTGATTTTCACTCTGACGAAACATTTTATAACAAAATTCACACTTTAAAGATTGATCTAATGTATCTTGTACACCTCCAACTTAAGCCTACCGCCATCACTAAATATTGTATTACAAGCTTTACATTTGACAATTTTGTATCTTTTTCCTTCAGTATGTGTCACTGTGTTCCCCTTCAGGATCCAATCACTCTGAACATGTTGTTGTTGTAGGGTTTAACGCCATTTTTCAGCACAAGATAGGCTATACATTGCGGCCAGTATTAATGGTGGAGCAAGAACCCGGAAAAAAAAAAACGGAAAGAACCACCGACCCACGAGAAGCTACTGGTAAGCTTTCTCAAATAACCACATTGGCCGAATCCGAGCCTCGAACCGACGCAGACAGAGGTGAGATGGCAGTGATCCGTAACGATGAGCGCTTTAGACCACTCGGCCACTCGGGGCCCCCACTCTGAACAAATCAGAAACTGGGCATAACCGGTGAATCTGCTAAATATGGCTTATTTCAGGTACAACTCCGACTATTAGAAGATGCTATAAGTCAGGCTTTACCCAGTTTCATATGGATGCGTCCCAATGAGGCAGTAGCAGACGATATTCTGCCCATTTTACCCGGACGATGGTCAACGTGGCAGTTTCTCCCATATGCAACCACCAAAACTGGCCATTTTGAACAAGGCACATTGAAGCATAATCAATTTATAAATTACAAATACAGATATAAATATAAAACCTGGTTTGAGTTCTGTTAATGAATTTTTGTAACAGTATCATGAGATTCAATGAATTTATTTCGACTTCCAAACACCAAATAAACTCAACGGTAAATCTGCCAGCATACCACAAATATGGCTACTGATGACGCCATTGAACTACTGTATAGGTTCGGTGAAGACATTTTGCACTGTGATGATGGGTGGAAATTTAGCGTGTAATTTCCCTAATAATGTTTTGTGACGAATTGTCCCCATTACAGTACTATGTGGAAATACAAACACTTAACGACTCAGAGAACACTTACAACGTTAATATATCTACTCAAAGAATAATATTACCTATAGAACATTTTCAGGAAGTCGAATTTTGGGTTTTTCCACTCAAATATTTAACGCATGCGCAATCAACGTATGGCAACTTTTAAAGGTCACTGGCCATACTCCAACATTTTCCTTTTTACATCAGATATGCATTACATGATTAAAAGTAGTTACACTCGCACAAAAAGAAAAAAAATATTAGCAAGTGTAAAGAAGAAATAATAATTAGCATTAACATAGTGTATGTTTGTGAAAAAAGTTTCAGATGTTCTATTCATGTAAGAAGTGTAGGTCACTCGAGTTCATGTGTTCTTAAATCCAAAATATAGCCTTACAAAATAGACAAAAATAATATTTTTTTTATTTTAAAAAAATCTTCCCTGCTCTCTTCCTAGTCTGAACATGAAAGACAGCCAATTAAATAATGTGGCCTAATTCTGTGATACAGACCATACTAACACTAAATCAGCAAAGAGTTTTCAATCCAATGCAACCTAGCTCATCTTTAAAACAATTTCAGACACAATAACCAAAACTCAAAATTCGTGCAAGTACATCCATTTAGACCCAGTACCCTGGAATGGACGGACTCCTGCCTGCAGATTGTCGCCTGCCTTCCTGGTCACTACCTCCCTTGCCTCAGTCGGACACAAATAAGCGTGCAACGCGCGTATGAAACACCTAACATAAATAAAAGCAAGAATAAATGAATAATTGAGTGGCACTACAATGTCAGAATCCTTACACAATTCTATCAAGAGGCCTACAAGAACTATCCAGTCCATCAGCTAACTACATTTCTAAGCTACACAGCTAGCATTTCTCTGAAATTACCTGAGAGGAAAAAAATGACTGTGGAGAAATGTAAAGAAGCAGAAGAAAAACGGGAAGGGCTGCCAATACTGTCTCTTATCCAGGGAACCATTTCGGCTTGGTATCCCGTTTCGATAAAACTATTATGTACACTACTTCGATCCGTGAATCCACCGGTTAAAAATTCAAACCTTTTATGACCTAACAGAGACCAAACTTTTTATATTTCGCTTAGACATAGTAGTTATTAAAAATTTGTAGGGCATCTACGACGTACACATTGTACTAGAATTTGTACGATTGTTAGGACGTAGGAAAATTTTACAACTTGTTTTGATTTGACCCAATTGCACAGGTGGCTAACACATTATTGGCATTTTGTATTGTCCATTAGTACAATTAGACTAAATTTCACTAAGTACGGGCTGGCGTTCTTGAGAGTGCAGGGCAGCCATGGCTGACTTTCTTAATTCCCTGCCCTCTTGCCTCTCTCCGACATCGTATAACGGCGGAGATGTGGAACAATTTCCACCCGTCTAAAGCTAGGTGTCTCGATATGGCGTCATTGTTGCGAACAGTCACAACGGGCGTTACATACTGCTTGTGTCGACACCTAGTACAGAAAATACGGACTGAAATCAACTCATTGTCAACGCTGGATACACGAAAATCAAGCGTGATATGGAACTTTACCTCGACAGATGAAACTATAATCATGGAATATTATGCGTGTTAGTATACGATTCTAAAACAAATGCAAACATCAAGATTATTATTTTTTGTGTACATTAAGAAAACAACAACTCGAAAAACCCTCACATTGTCGATTGCAGATATTTCTGTTCCTGTCTTTGGAGGTTTATTGTAGTTAATCTGGTAGCATGGATATCTGAATGTATCAGAGCTTACAATACTTAGGCCAGGTGTCTGCATAAGGCCACGTGTCTGCATTAGGCCAGATGTCTACATAATCAGATTATGGTGTAAAACACACGATGTTAAGACCTGTTTGTCAATATGAGTAAACGATTTGTTTATGTAACAGCCGATAGATCCCAGTCCATTTTATGTCCAAGTTTGTGGATTCCTTTCATGGCACCTGTGAATTTCTCCACTCCAAACCTAAAGACCCTATGTACAAGTTTAAACTGCCCAAAAATGTTGTCTCAAAAAATCTCCAGATGGTATATTTTGTCGCCAATATGTAACTAAAACAAAATCGCATATTGCAATATTGGAGAAGCCCAACGCCATCCCTGACATAGTAGTGTGTGTGTGTGTGTGTGTGTGTGTGTGTGTGTGATTTGGATTTTTAACGTAGCTTTAACAATTTTTCAGTCATATCGCTACGATGTCTGCAATGTGACAGTTGATAGTTATGCCTACATTGGGGATTCATGTCGCAGACATGTAGCATGATGTCCCACCCAGTCACATTATTCTGACACCAGGCCAACCAGTCCTAACCCTAACCTCTTAATGCTGAGCGAGAAGCGAGGCAGATGTTAGTAACAGTTTTGTAAGCCCTGACATAGTAGGGATATGACTCAAATTATTGAAGGCACGGTAAAAAAAATCAAAATCTCTCTCTCACACTCACGCGTGAAATACTGCAATACAGAAAGATCAGATGAGTGTTTTGTTAGGTAGCACATTTCGTTTGTACATTTTGTGGCGTGATGTTCATGAAGAACAATAAATACTAAGATGTGTAAGACGAGCATATTCAGATTTTGAGTTTCGTTCAGTCATTTTTAACCTATTTTGGATGTAAACTTAACTTAAGGCATTAAACAAAAGATCTATCTTTCCATAATGCAAGAAAAATCCATATACAATAATTATCATTTATTTAAAACAAAAGGAAAGTCTTGTAAAACAGTTAAATGCTGACCTTCTCATTTATTCTTGGTACAGTTCTGTCTGACCTTGGGACATAAGAGCTTGATACATTATCAGCTGTTATCATGGTAAGTTTCATTGGCCTGGATCAATGATGCAGTACCGAAAAGACAACATGTACATTGTGTGTGAATAACTATGCCTGAGATTGATTATATTACATTTATAATCATGCCCTGCATGAGTTATTTGTCATTCATCAGCTTTTATGACACTCTGTTCAAGATCTGTTATAAAATCAGCTTTGTAATAGCCTTGTTATCGGTGTATTTTATTACCATAGTAACCAAGATATTTGGTTTAAACTTTGCTGATGTTCCATGTCAGACCAATTTTCAACAAATATATTTTAAATGTTCAGTGCCATGAAAGAAAAATACAAAACCCAGTAAATCCAGCCAGTACTTTATTGACTTTAAGTGTTTGATATTAAAGCCTCAGTGCTATGTAAAAAAAAGATCGTCATGCCAAATCACCTGAATAATACTGAATCTTAAACGTTATTGGTCCTAAACATCTTTGTACTTGTAGGATTAATGAAAACACTCAAGTAGCTTATATTAATTTATTGGCATGGTAAATGAATAAGACATGGTCACTGCTTTGTGATACTTGAATAGTTTTGTCTCACACCAAAATGTGCACGTTAGTCTTGGGCAAAGACTTACAATCATTAAAGTATAGCTGAAGAACATAAGCGTCTCTCTCTCTCTCTCTCTCTCCTACGAACTAGTACACTGCAAGCATGAGATTGCCTTAGCCAAATTTGATCTTATCCAAGAGCTGAGCACGTAGATTTATAAAACCCTGAACATATTTCTTTGGTTTCAAATGAAAAAGCCACTTCCACTCTTCACCATTACTGAATTAGCTACGTTATACTACTACTACTACTACTACTACTAATAATAATAATAATAATAATGAGGACTTTGTATAGCCCCTAATCTTTAGAAGCTCTAAGCGCTCTACAACTTTAGACAACACCTATAAGATAAAAAACATATAATGATATGATTACAAAACAAACACCATGAAATTAGAAAACATTAAAAAACATGCTGAGAATATATTAGGTAGGAAACATTATTAGGTCTTTAAGTTTGTTCTTGCAGTCGAAATAAGTGAGTTTTGAGAGCCCTCTTGAATGTGATCATTGTGTCTTTGTGTCTAAGTTCAGTGGGCAATTCATTCCACGTTGCTGGGCCCTGGTATGCGAAAGAACGCTGTCCATATGACTTTGTTTTCATAGTGGAAATAATGAGCATACGATTGTCAGAAGAGGAGCGTAAGTATCTTGCTGGTGTGTACACATGGGTGAGGTCAGATAGGTATGTTGGACTAGAGTCCGACAGTGAAACGTAGCACAGAGAACACATTTTGTGTTTGATTCTGGATCGAGTGGATAGCCAGTGTAGGGTACAGAGCAGCGGGGAGGTGTGCTCTGATCGTGGTACTCTAAGTATGATCCGAGCAGCTGTGTTTTGAACTTGTTGAAGTTTCTGGAGTAGATATTGAGATGAACCAGACAGAACTGACTTACAATAGTCCAGTCTTGAAAGTACTAATGAACATACAAGTGTTTTACTGGCATCAACTGAAAGATATTTGCGAATTGAGCTGATGCGTCTCAGCTCAAGATATGCAGCCTTGCATATGTTCATGACTTGTTGGTGCAATGTGAGAGTACTGTCCAGAGTAACACCTAGGTTTCGTACTGACTTTGTGAATTTAATGTTGGTGTTGCTGATATTTAGTGTTTGAGGTAGAGGATGTGAATGAGAAAGTCTTTGTGTTGTGATCAGAATGGCCTCAATTGTATCATCATTCATCTGCAGCTTGTTACATGTCATCCATGATTTGACATCAGAAATGCACCTCTCTACACCTTGGATAGTAGCATCAGCTTCCGTTGGGTGGCTAGATTTGTATATTTGGGTGTGATCAGAGTACAATTGGTGAGACACTGGATGATGATCTATGACACTTAAGAGCGACTGAGTGTACAGAATGAAGAGAACAGGTCCAAGAACAGACCCCTGTGGAATACCACAACATAGATCAACTGGGCTGGAGTGTATTCCATTTGCAGATATAATTTGTGTCCTGTTCAACAAGTAGGACTTGAACCATAGTAAGGCTGTATCATGAATGCCAAAAACATGCTGGAGACGGTGAAGTAATATACCATGGTCTACTGTGTCAAATGCTGCAGACAAATCAAGGAGGGTGAGGACTGTAATCTGTCCGCTATCCAACGCAGAGAATGTCATTTACTACTTTTAGAAGAGTAGTTCCAGTACTGTGGCAAGGGTGATATGCAGATTGTACATTGATAAAAAGACTGTTTGAATTTAGATGCAATACAAGCTGGGATATAACAACCTTTTTCAAATTGTTTTATATGAATGGGAGATTAGAAACTTGGCGGTAGTTCTTTAAATCATTATGGTCTAGTTTTGATTTCTTCAGCAGATGCTTTACAATGGCAGCTTTGAAAAATGATGGGAATTCCCCGGATGAGACAGAGGTATTAATAACATCAGTTAGTGAAGGCAATGCTGGATCTAAACACTCAAGCAGCAGTGATGTTGGAATTGGATCAAGTCCACATGACTTTGGTGCACTGTTCATCAGGATTGTACGTACGAAAGCCATAGAGACAGGTTCAAATGCTGCTAATGGTTGCCGCTCAAATTCTGTATCCCAACGGTATGGTGACGACGAGTCAATTGAAATTGTGGTGTCGAGCATATATCTAATGGTTTGTACTTTATCACGGAAGAAATTTGCAAACATGTTCGGAAGGTCGACTGGAGAGAAGGTAGTTGGAAGTGGTGTAGATTTGTTCCTTGACATTAGCCTGTTAGTAATCTCGAAGATCTCTTTTCTGCTGGAACTTGCCATGATCTTAGTAGTATAGTGGGCAGATTTCGTTGCATGGACTATATTTGTGACATTCTTCTTAGCGGCTTCATATATTTGCTTATGAATAGTGAGTCTGGTGGAAAGCCAAAGCCTCTCAGCTTTACGGCGGTCTCTTTTAGCAGTGCGAAGCTGGTCCCTAACACTGCTATACCATGGAGAACACTTTTGAATTGATAATCTGCACTTGGTAGCTGGGGCATGTTTGTTAAGCAATGAACGCAGGCAGTTATCAAGTTGTTCTGCGGTAGGAGGTAAGCAAGTTGTTAGGTTAGCTTGGATGTCGTGCATTAGTTTGGTTCTATTTATCATACGGAGATTTATCTTTGTAGCAGATAAAGGTGGAGGGTTAGGGACTGATATGTCAAGATGGCATATAATGCAGAGGTGATCTGATGCAAGGTCATGGGATACAAGGGAGGACCGTAGAATATTATCATCACGCCTGTGAAGAATCCAGTCTAAAATGTGACCATGTTTGTGGGTGGGTTGGTTAACAGATTGTTTGAGATTGAAAACATTAATGGAATCTATGAGTTTCGATGTATTTGGGTTTCCGGGACAGTCAAAGTGAAAGTTGAAATCTCCAATAATAATCAGGTTGCCACCTATCGAATTTCTATAGTCCAGGAGATTCGGAAACTGCTCAAAAAAAAAGAGAGTCAGCCAGCTTGTTTTTTCTACTAGGAGGAGGGCGGTATAGGCAGAAAAAATGGACTGACCTTTGCTCCAGTGTGAGTGTGGTCTGGACTAGTTCATACGATGTCTGGTCGAAATTGAATGTTGTGGTGTGGTTAAGACGTTTTATCATGGAGTTCTTTGTGATGACAGCAATTCCACCTCCGCAGAGATCTCGGAAACGCTTAATTACGCGTATTTGGACGCCAATATTTGATCTGGGATGCAGAAAATCACTGAGGCTGGAGTCCTCCGTACACATGTAATAGATTTGCGGCAAAATTCAAAGACTTGCCAGTCGTGCTTCAGCCACCTGGTTTGTTGGAAAATGTGCTGATCAATTAGCTGTGCTGATATTTACAATGACAGAATTCAGTGACTGAAAGACCCGTTGATGTGCGTACATGTTGCCATTATAAGAGTACATCAAAAAGAAGATGATGCAATAGCTGGGTGGCTAGTTCAAAGACTTTGACTGGCGGGTGGGTGAGAAAATGTACTGATATTTACAGTGATTGAATTCAGAGTCGGAAAGATCCAGAGATGTTCATGTGGTCATCTATAAAAGTACATCAAATAAACAACTTTAGCTTTGGTCATTGTGTTCATTTCCGAATGTATCGAAATAAGTAGTGCACGAGAATCAAGACATTTTGAGACTTAGACAAAATGCCATTCGTAAATTTGGATAAGTATTTTGGGATTAAACGGCAAACTTACGAAGATTTTAACGACGTTCAGAAGAGTGCTAAAGCTGCTAGAATTGATAGTTCGGATAGGACAGTAGCTAAGTGTAAGGAAGTGTGTGATGCCTAGCTTAGTGTTTGGAATACATCCTTACTTGGATTGACAAAATTCAATATCACTCTGATGGACGAACAAGAGCTATTTAAGAGGTACATTGACTGACCATACTTTTTTGTTTAAATGCCACTCGCCTTAGCCCGGTTAGTTCTAGTGTTTGTAGAGAAATGTATTCATCAATAGACCAGTAGCTAGGCCAAGTTTTGATATTAATTACGTTGACAAACAAACTCCAGCCCATTCACAAGCATATGTATTGATAGCTGATTGACCATTAAGCCTTTTTCGAGTAAGGTAGCAACTATCAATTTCCTGCATGATATCCGTTGATGATAAACATACAAACATGTTTTGTAACATCAGAATTGGTGATCTGGATATATATTAACTGTCTCTTTTACACTATTTCGTCATAAAATTAGTTTGAAACTGTAAGTGAATCAGTAGGGCTAACAGGAAATAATGGCGGACTTCACTAAGTCTGGGATGTACCAGTTTATTAGATTGTCTGTTTTCGTACATCATCGGGCAAATATTTTCAGACAAATATACAAATAATTGAAAGCAAAGCCAAGGTATTATTGTATTAAAGATTTAACTTTAAACTGCAAATTATGTAGGTCAGAAACTTAGAGGACAATGTTGTGTTGTGGAATTCGCGAGATGCGCTTTCAGGTCTTAGCTGATTTCTGACTTGACACCTATTTGCGAAAATACGGGGTGGGGTGGGAACAGCAAATCAGATACTATTTAACCATTGCCTAAAATTACTACAAGGACGTAGACAAATAAATAAACCATAAATTTGCAATCCTGTCAATGGACTGTTGTAATGAAGCTATATTAAAGTGAGTGATTACATTACAGAAACCTCTCCATCTAAGAATAGATGCACTCACGCCTGTGATAATTCTGTATGAAAGAAAGGACTGCAACTTTCGATGGTGGCACTCCTATTTTTACCAAACTGGGAGTCATGTAATCCTTGTTTTAAAATCCTAGCGAGATCTCTGCTCCGCGAGAATTACGGGGGAACGACTTGATGGAGTAACCATTGTGTGTTAGATCCACACACTTGGGCTCATCACCTGATGTTTTTAGCCATGTTTCTGTCAGGAAAAAGATGTCAATATTCTGGTCGTTGATAAAATTAACTATTTCTATGCGCTTTTCCGGTGGTCCTACTGAATGGTCATTGAATAATGCAATACACAGAGGTATCTCTTGGATAGCTGACTCAGAGGTTGACGAATTAATTGGGATTTGAATTAGGTTATCTAAATTAACGGTCGAACTTTTTTTAAATTGTTGAGCCGAAATAAGGGATAACTGGAATTCTTCTTCCTGTTCTACACCGGCCAGCTTTGAAACAACGTTTCTTTTTCCGCTTCTGTTCACATTTAGGTAATGATGAATGTAGTCCTAGTTCGTTTAGTCTAGAGCACAATGTAGTGTGGAGAGCCAAGGAGTGATCATTTAAAGCAATTAATGAGGGTCCATCGTAGCATAAACGGGTTGACTGGCTAGTATCATGTGATGGCGGTTTGTTCAAAAACAGTGGAGTAAGACAGCTGAGAAAAAGTTTAATTGTTCTCATTTCCAAAACAAGGAGATGAAGAAACACATACGAATTTAACAGCCAATACATAATGATGAAAACAGGTAACAAGCACAAATATCGTGAAAACGGCACTAAAAAACGGAACAGCTGCTTCAAGCCGGTTAAGCGATAGTGGCCATCTTGTTTTTATGCGCATGAAACTAATAAGTATGAGAAAGAAAATTACAAAAATTATTGTAATTAAGCATTTAATATGTGTGTTGAGAGGAAACATTTGTTTAGATTATTCATTGAAACTACAAAGTGCTCATTAGACAAAAATATTATTATGGGACTATTGTGAATTATTCAGGTAGCTTCTTTGCATTTTACAAAGTTGTTAGTGCTGCAGTTACATCTATAGTTGGTTCCTCTACAGAATTTCAGGATGAAGAATTCTGGACACTTGAGTCCTGAAACTCAGGAGTTCCCATCATATTTCTGAGAGTCCCTGTAATATATATGGGAGTCCCTCACATTCAAAAGAATAGAAATGAAAATGTAAAGCACATGCTCTTTAGTTTAATAGTATCAGTATTTAAAGCTTAGCTATTTATAAGATCACACACTAAAAAGAAAATAATTTTGAATAAATTGATTGTTAAGTTTAAACATTATACTAAAAATAAACAACAAAATAAAATTGTCAACAATTAGTTTCAATCCCAATAATAATCATTTAGAACAGGGGCCAAGCTAAATCTGAATTTTAGGAAGAAGTGACTTTTTCTTTGGAGAAGAACAGGGAGTATAAGAAGCAAGGCAAAATACGTATATATTGTTATCATTATTATATATATATATATATATATATATATAAGTGTTGGTGTGTGTGTGTGTGTGTGTGAACAGAAAAAAAGTGTAAGCAAAGCAAGATAAATGCATGTGTTTTCTTCTTTGAATTACGCCCTCTATTTCTCAGTATGATTATCTACATTCAACATTGGTTTAAAACAATATTTTATTTATAAGTAGTAAAATTTTCTGACTTATATGTATATTATAAATACATTATGTACATGTATAAAATTTATCATTTTCAAACTGAATTTTTGAAGAAAATAAAGCACACATCAGTTAAAATATTCATAGCACTGATTCTATTCTTAAAACACAACTTGCTATTTACATACTATTGTTTAAATTTTCGAACATCTATATATTTTTATCATCAGATGATATCCTGCAGAAATTGAGCAGCGATGGTTGCTAATTTGTTTGAGAAAGAGTTAATGGTCAGTGAGCTATCAAAAGACATCCCTCTAAATGTGCAAGAGTTTGTTGGTCAGCAACATTAATATCAACACCAGCTACTTGATGACTTTATGCTTATATTTCACGTTGAGCTATAACACAACACTGAAACTAACCTGGCTAATGTGAGGGAGCATGTAAAAAAACTACAGTCAATCAGTGTACATCTAAGAAAATCACAGGGCAAAGTGATTTTCTTTTTCCTAACAGAAGAAGGTGAAGTTTATATTTTTTAGATGACTGAGTTGCCCCATTTGGCCTGGGAGTATGACCCCTGCTAGAATACAGTGCTATTTCTATGTTCTATTCCTTCATTGCCACGAAAGAAACTAACATGGGAAAACATATGGCATCATACCGTGCCTTATAAACATACAATTAAATGAAAAGTATTTCTAGCAGCAAGGCTAATTATAAATAAATATACGAATTAAAACTGAGTGTTAAATGATGTATAAATTGACCCTAATGATGAGAAAAGAATGCATGAATTAAGGTTGGTGCATGTACCATCTTGGAGAAAGTGAGACAAGTCATGGCAGTGTATCCATATTACATAACCTACCAATAGCCTTCTGCAGAAATGGCAACGGCTGACAAACATATGAAATGGTGCAGGAAGAATTTGCCCATCCATTGAGAATTTCTAGTTTATTTGATGCAGAAGCTCAGATCATTTGAGCCATGTGTAGTGGCATAATGATGAATGAAACGAAATAACTAAAGGAGACTTAAAATTCTGATACTATTTACAGCCTTAACACTTTAGTCCTAATAAATTTTTGTGAAGACATGTTTGTGTCATAACATTTGGGGAACAACATATGTATTATGTTACTTTTCTCCATGCATGATTCTATTGTCATTCTTTAGGATTTGAACCCCACCCCACCCCCCACAAAATCAATAAAAATAATAAGATGAACCAGTTGTCTCACAATAAATGACTCTAGAAAGCTTTGAACAAAGCTTCAATGAGCTGAAACCTCAAGCAATAGTTGTTTTTATTGCGGATTCATAAAAGTAACTCATTAAGATCAAGTGTCCTTCAATGTATGTGTCCTTGCATGTGTTTTCATGTGGACCTTCAGATTTCCACTTTGATTAAAGCTTCTAGCACAAACTTCACACTTTAGTGGTTTTTCTTTAGTATGTATCCTTTTGTGCATCATCAACTTGCCACTCTCACTAAACATTTTATCACAAAGTTCACACTTAAATGGTTTTTCTCCTGTATGTACCCTCATGTGCACCTTCAGGCTTCCACTCTCACTAAACATTTTATCACACACTTCACACTTGTATGGTCTTTCTCCAGTATGTACCCTCATGTGTTTCTTTAAAACACCGTTTTGAATAAACATTTTACTACATATATGACACTTAAATGGTTTTTCTCCAGTATGTATCCGAAGATGTGCTTTCAGATTTCCACTCTGACTAAATGTTTTATTACAAACTTCACACTTAAATGGTTTCTCTCCAGTATGAATTTTCATGTGAACATTCAAGTTGCTGTGGTCACTGAACAGTTTATCACACTGTTCACATTTGAATGGTTTTTCTGCTGTATGTATCCTCATATGTACCTTCAGACTTCCACTTTCACCAAACATTTTATCACACACTTTACAGATGAATGGTTTAACTCCTGCATGCTTCCTCATGTGCACATTCAAACCACCATTATCTCGAAATGGTTTAGCACAAACTTTACACTTGAATGGTTTTTCTCCAGTATGTACCCTCATGTGACTCTTTAAATCACCACTCTGAATAAACAGTTTACCACAAACTTCACATTTGAATGGTTTTTCTCCTGTATGTATTCGCATGTGCTTTGTCAAAACTCCACTTTCCATAAACATTTTTCTACAAATTTTACATTTAAATGGTTTTTCTCCAGTATGTATTCTAACGTGCACCTTCAAATACGAACTCCTACTAAACATTTTATGACAAACTTCACATCTGTATGGTTTTTCTCCGGTATGCATTCTAGTATGTTTCTTCAAATCACCGCTTTTGCAGAACATTTTACTGCAAACTTCGCATTTGAAAGGTTTTCCTCCAGTATGTATCATCATGTGTATTTTCAGTCCTTCTTTACCACTCAAGGTTTTATCACATATAGCACATTTTAATGGATTTCTTCGCGTACTTAAGCTTGCGTTTGTCTTCCGATTTCCACTTTGACTGGACATTTTGCAAACAACGTTAACAACGACTTATAGACAATTCGGCCCAAAGACAATTCGGCCCAACTTGGACCGAAAATAAGACAATTCAGCCCAACTTAAAAGACAATTCGGCCCAACTCGAAAGACAATTCGGCCCAACTTTACGATAGTTGTATAAAGATAATTTTCTTCAAACAGCAAGTAGATACTATGTAAGATAGCTGAGAGAGAGAGAGAGAGAGAGAGAGAGAGAGAGAGAACACAAACTAACATATACTGCGCTTTCTAATTAGAATACTTAAATACATTTATTTTTATGCTAAAAAAAATGTATGTATCTGCACGACATTCTGAATAAAAGTTGTCTGGTCAAATATTCTATATTGATTTATCAAATAATAATAATACTTAACAGATAATATTCTACAGAATACCTTTACATTTTTCTAAGAGTAGCGACACCGTACATGAGATATTATACTAATATATTTGATTTTAGGCTTCAGACTGTAACACTGCTTCATATATGTGTTTAATATGGTTAATCAAACATATTTGTAATAATTTCATGCCATATTTTCATGACCAAAAGGGAACCAAGAAAGCCGAGGGAAAACGATTACAGATTTAATGAACAGCCTTTTGTCGTATGTATCTGATACATACGTTATATTTTTGGAGTTACTAAAAAATGGCATACACATTGTAAACTTTCGTGCTTATGTTTTGAATCGGAAACTGTTAAGATTAGATAGGTATTAATTTGACAACTTAAAATGTTTTTTTTTTTTTGGTGTTTTGAATATTCATTATTATCACTTTAAATGAAATTTAAAATACGAGAAATTTTGGTAAAGATGCATCTTACGTTGTGCACATTTATCTGTCTTTTTCGTAACTCATAATAGCAAAACGCAATAATGTTCTGAATTACATTTATGTGAAATTATCGCAAAATACCTAATTATGCAATTTTCAACCATTTTCCTGGTGTCATTTTATTTGTAAATCATAACAAATACGTTCAAATAAGAGAAGATCTCTTGTAACGTATGTATTTTTCTTGAGAATTAAGGTTTTGAGACCAAGTGGGCAAGTGGCTAACAAAATCGACCTTCTTCCACAGGAGATATGATGCATCTCATTATTGTCTACGTAACTCCCAAAGCATCACGTCCATCTCTACTATACTTCTTTTTATCAGACGTCCTTTCTCCACAGTAATATTTGTCTTTGGGACGGTTTTCCTAAAGATATCAGAAAGCTCCTAACCATTATAACTTCGGAAAACATTTATCTAGTTCACCAAATGTTTCAAATTTTATTCTCAACCTATTTTATTTTACAAACTAATTAAAATGAGAATGAATGATTAAGCTACCTAATGCAAGGATTTTGAACTATACGGTAAAAACATTATATAAGAATTGTCAAAATATATGTTAAAAATAAATACTTATTAAAACTATTGTCAGTTGTATTATAAAACTGGGCCGAATTGTCTTTCGAGTTGGGCCGAATTGTCTTATTTTCGGTCCAAGTTGGGCCGAATTGTCTTGGGCCGAATTGTCTTTGGGCCGAATTGTCCAATAGCTGTTAACAATGATTTTTTTTTTTAGTTTCTTTCTCCAGTAAGTATGCTCATGTGCGTCAACAAGCTATACTAGTATGACTATACATTCCCGTTTGTTTGTACCCACCTATCGATTACAAAACGAACCGTTTAATGTGATTAAAAGTGCACAGAACTAGATCAATTGAATCACTGATTTATAATAAAAAATTTTTTTTTTTTTTTTTTTTGGGGGGGGGGCACCAGACAGATGCCTCCCTCCCCCACCTAGCCAAATAGTAAAAGTGTTTTCATGTGTTCATGAATCCCCCCGATATGTTGCTGGGTATATTTTTTTAAAATAGAATTTAGTTCAAATTTTTTTTAATGAATTTTTGACGGGGTATTTAACTTGTGTATTCTATAGGTTTGTTCATCCGAGTCGATTTATATCACCTATCTCGAAATCCCTCTCCTATTAATTTTGTGACCTTGGCTAGAGGTCCCTATATCCTGTGTATGCTATAGGTGATTATGCTATATGTTCGTTCGTGCTATAAATTGTTTTCGTGTAGGGATAGCCTTCTACATCATATCAGAACCCGGTTGTCTTTCGATCTTTATGACTGGATCTTATAAATTCGTTTTAAGAAAAAAAATAATGGATTTTATGTCATTTTGGAATTTTGGCGAAGTGACGGTGTGTTACTTTTATGAGAAAAAAAAAATGCCAGTAGTGTTTTGATGTGTGTTATATATGTGTGTCGCAATTCTATTTAAATAAGGTCATCCATAGTCGAGGGAGCTCCATATTTCCTTTATTATTATATACTTCACTCTCTTGAACTGGCTGCCTTTGATAATTTATTTTATATCCAAAAGTTTCCTGAATATTTTTCCTTAATACGGTCTAGTGTCAGTACAGTTGTTAGTATTCATGATGTATATATGGCGGTATATATGGGGGTACGGGGGTCAAGTCCTTTTAAGGTAACTCTCCCCTATTGGTAGTTCTCGTTGCCCCCGCCCCTCCATATTAAGTCCCAATAACTATCACTTGGCCGCATGCCCTCATTGTTGATACAGTATAGGTGCTAATTTCATATAGTGTCTTTTTTGTGAAATTTCCATCTAAATATAGTACATTCTGGTTTTTATAGGGATGAGTTTTCCCAATTTCACGTATGACTTTTAAATGGTCATTATGTGTTTCTGCACACTGAGTCATAACATGAATTTTTGAAAATGGTCCTGTTTTACACAGTGGACATCTCCGCGATACTCTGACCATATGCCGTCTCACTGCAGCCTCTCCTGTCAACCACGCATTATGCATGTATTTGAAGCAGAGGCTTTGAATTTTCAAAGATCCTAGTTTTGTCTAATTTCGCCATGCCCTATCCCAATCAACGTATATATTTTCTTTTTCTACTGTGCTCTTGATATTTTTTGTTACCTCATCTCTTATCCAATTATATGTTAAAATTTCCTCCTTTTCCCAAAGCTCTTTTCTATCCCTATATTTTAAAACTAATTCTTTAACATTTCTAAACTTCCTTGGAATTTCCAGTTGTTTGACTAATTTATTATTTTTGTATATGTCCTTCCCATTTCTTATTGAGAATCCATAATGGTATATATAAATACCTTCCCATGGACTCTTTGGTTCTGCTCTTAGTCTCTTGAACCTATTTAAAATATTACTGGCTTTCATAAAGATAGGGCTGGGGAGTGCCCCCCCCCCCTTCTTTAGCCTTGTACAATGTTTTTTTATTTATATAATGTAATTTGAAGTTCCATATATAGTCTGTTATGGTTTTATCTATTGTATTCAAAATTTCATTGCTAATATCAATGGATTTTAAAACATAATTCATATGGACATACATATATGTTTTCGCTACTTGTACTCTTTCCATCAGACAAAGTGGCGTTAGGGCCCAGATTTCCACATTTTTTCCAATTGCTTCTTTTATTTTCCTACAGTTTTCCTTTTCTTCATTTTCCCCAAAAAATATTCCGAATGCCTTAACCTGTTTCTTGATCAGGTTTGGGGTAAACCTGGATGGTTCCCTCTCCAGTTCCCTATTTTAAGTATTTCAGTTTTGTCATGATTAATTTGTGATCCTGACGCTTTACTAAATTTTTCAAATTCTTTGGTCAGGTGTTTAAAGGAACTCGGGTCCTTTATAAAGTTTGTACAATCGTCGGCGTGTTGCAACATTTTCATTTCTTCCTTTATGTTCGGTACTTTTATACCTTCAATATCTTTATTGAGTTTGATGATTATGCTTAGACATTCAATGGCTATTACATATAATAGCATCGATAGTGGGCATCCTTGCCTCACTGATCTTTTAATTTCAAATTTACCTGTCTTTGCTCCATTTACCTGCACTCTTGAAGTTATTTTATTGTATAGGATTTTAGTCCATTTTTGGAAGTTATTTCCAGAACCAAATTTCTCTAGTACTTTTTGTACAAAGTTATGTTCCAATCTATCAAAGGCTTTTTCTTGATCAAAAAGTACCATGGCAGCTTTTTGACTGCTTTCGTTTATATGTTCAATAATATATTTTATGCTAAGTATATTATGTTGTATGTCCCTACCTTTGGGTCCACATGTTTGATTAGTATTTATTATCTTCCCCATTTCCTGTTTTATCCTATACGCTAAAATTTTACTTAATATTTTATAGTCAGTATTTAGGAGGGAGATGGGACTCCAGTTTTTAAGATCTTCCCTATCTCCCTTCCCTTTATATAGTAGTGTTATTATCCCTTCCCTCATACTCTCGGACATAACATCATTTCTGAGTAGTATATTATTGTACAACCATTCGAGGATTGGCGACAACTCAGCACAAAATTTCGTATAGAAATCCGTGGTGAGTCCATCTCCACCTGGAGATTTCCCTATTGTAAGGCTTCGGATACTTTCCACTATTTCTTCTTGCGAGATGAATCCATCACATAAGCCCTTATGCTCTGTTGATATCATCTCGCACTGGATATCTTTTAGGTATTCATCAATTTTATTTTCTTCTATTCCTTGTGATGTATATAATTGGGTATAATAATCTTCAATATATTTAAATATTTCATATTTATAATTTCTAACCTGACTGTGACCAGAATAGCAGTAATGCTGGCAACCCCTGCACTATTTCATGCTTAACGGACTTTCCATACCAACAAGGCCCCATATTGCGTATACTGTAGGCTAGTTTATTGCCATCAGACAACATAATGACGTAGTGCATCCTATTCGGCAAATGCTGAATAATTGCGTAAATTACATAACGTTGAGAGTTTGGAATTATATCTCTCTGCATACATGAACATAGAAATTAAACCGTTGGTTAAATCCACATAAAAAGCGTAGTTGTCATTTTCCTTTGCTTGATTCGACATTGTAAATATCGGAAGCAGACGACATATGTATGTACATCTGTAATCGTGATACACCCCTTTGCTGAAAATGGACTTGTCCAGAAACTGGAAATGGATCCGCATGTCCGTCTATTGCATTGAAAACTTCCGTTAAGCATGAAACGCGCATAAGATGACGGTGTTAGGGCCACTCTACATAGAGTCAGGTTAGAAACTATAAATCAGTGAATGAATTGACTAAGTTCCTTGAACTTTTTATCACATTAAAGGTTTCCATTATTTAAATCGGTAGGGGGGTACAAACAAACGGGTTTGCATTATCAGACTATAGTATGACTATACATTCCCGTTTGTTTGTACCCCCTTACCGATTTCAATAATGAAAACGTTTAATGTGATAAAAGGTGCACAGAACTAAGTCAATTGAATCAATGATTTATAATTTATAACCTGACTGTGACCAGAATGGCACTAATACTGGCATCTCCTGCACCTTTCACGCTTAATGGACTTTCCATACTAGCACGACGCCATATTGCGTACACTATGGGCTAGTTTATTTCCATCAGACAACATATTGACCTAGTTCATCCTATTCGGTAACTGCCGGATAATTCCGTAAATTACCATAATGCTGAAAGTTTGGAATTACATCCCTTTGTACACATGAACATGGAAATTAAACCGCTTGTTAAATCCACGTGAAAGGCAAAATTGTTGTTGTCATTTTTTTCGTTTGCTTGATTCGACACTGTCCATATGGGAAGCGGACGACATAAGAGTGTACATCTGTGATCGCTCACACACCCCTTTGTTGGAAATGGACTTGTCCAGGAACTGGAAATGGTTCTCGGGCATGCCTGTCTATTATATTGACAACTTCCGTTAAGTGTGAAATGCGCAGACGATCGCGGTGTTAGGGACACTCTACTCAGACAGGTTAGAAATTGTAAATCAATGAATGAATTGACTAAGTTCCTTGCACCTTTTATCACATTAAATGTTTCCATTATTTAAATCGATGGGGGAGGGTCTTTTACAAATAAACGGGATGTATAGTCAGACTATAGTCTTGCTGAGTTAGGCCAGATTCACCCGAAGTGTTCAACTGAGTACAGAACAGTTCAACTCACAGACGCTAGATTTAATGAGAACCCGATCTCATTAGACCATGTCCTCGCCCAAAACTAATATGACACGGAATAACTACGAAACATTATGTGCTAGAAACATGTGACTGTAGTCTGACTATCCCCCCTCGTTTGTTTGTAACCACCACCCCTCCCCATCGATATCAATAACGGAAATCTTGAATGTGATAAAAAGTGCACATAATTTAGTCAATTCATTCAATGACTTATAATTTCTAACTGATTTTAACTAGAGTGACCCTACCACTGGCAGTCTCTTCGCCTTACATGCCTAACGGACTTTCCATACTAACACCGCGCCATGTTGCGTACACTATGGGCAAGTTGATTTCCTCAGACAACATTGTGACGTAGTGCATCACCCTCTTCTGTAACTGCCAGATAATTCTTTAAATTACCATAATGCTGAGAGTTTAGAATTATACCCTTTGCACACATGTACACAGAAATTATACAGCTTGTTAAATCAAAGTGAAGGGCAAATTGTTAATTGTCATTCTTTTCCTTTTCCTAGATTTAACGTTATAAATACTGGAAGCAGACGACATAGTATTTTCCTTCTACGTATATACATGTGTAGTCGTGCATACACCTCCTCAATGAAGATGGATTTGTCCAGGAACTGGAAATGACTGGCGAACAGGTCGTCTTTTACACTGAAAACTTTCTTTTGGAATGAAACGCGTAGACGATAACGGTGTTAGGGCCCCACTTGCATAATCAAGTTTGAAATTATAAATCAATAAATGAACGAAGTTATGTGCATCATTTATTTTATTTGTGCTTTTTTTTAAAAACAATCAGCGAGGGCTGGGGTACAAACAAAAACGTGGAGATATATTTAGACTATATTCAGACAAACTCATCGATGCCGCATGATGAGTGGAGTAATTAAAATGTTGACAACACATCAGTAATGAGCTTTATTTTTCTTTTCTTTAAAACCTTCTTAAGCTAACTTGTAAACTTAACGTTATAGTTAACCAATGCGAGCAGTCTGTCTTAATTTCATCTGGTGAATCATCTTCGCTAGCCAAGGTTCCGATATGACAACCCTATCTACACCTTGGTGTATCGAGCAAGTACTTATGTGCTTCGGGTCTGTGAAATTCATTGGATGAAGCGGCAAGCCACCTCATCTAATCAAAATTAAATGTTCAAATTTGAACAATGTTCCGCATTATCGAGACAAGGGGAGCGCACAACTGAATGGACTGATAAAGAAGCATTTTTCCACTGCTGGTCGTATTTGTACCAATACCTTTGACTCAAATACACCTGGAATGGCTTCACTCTGGTACATAGTTATACTTTTGATGTTAAACGTACAAAGTATCCTTTAGAAATCAGTTGCATCCAGTATTTTCGGCGGATGTACAGTCCACCGCTGTTACATGCTATTTGTTAGTTGACATTTCGTACTAAGGGATTCAAATCATGAATCCGATAGATGTCGCTAGAGCAAAGCACTAACGTATCTGTTCGATCGTCCAAGGTGTAGATAGGATTAGCAAAGATGCTAGTTAATGTAGTTGCATAATGACTCTAACTAATAATTATTTCGTTGGATAGAGTATACCCCTTCAAGCATTGAAAATTTAGTGTAAACACATATATCCGCACAGAGAAGTTATTCAAGACACTAGAAAGTTGTTGTTGTTGTTATGGGGTCACTCTGCGCCAAAGCAGCTCAATAATCGATTTTGAAAAACACCGGAACTTGTAAAGCTTATTATTATGTTTAAGGTCATTTTGCAGCATAAGCTACATGGCGGTCAGTGTAACTAGTGGTGAAAGGGACCGGGGAAAACAAATCGTGAAGAACCGACGACCCACAAGAAGATACCGGCAAGCTTTTTCCCCTACCCATGTTAGCAGAGCCCGAAACTTGAAACCTAGCAGCCTAGCAGACAGAAATGAGATGACAGTCATCTGGAAAAGCGAGAGATTTAGAAACTCGGCCGATGCGGGCCTTCAGATACCAGAATGTTTATACATATTACTGTGTGATTGCACACTCAATATAAATTAGTGATTATACACTCAATCTAAATTAGCATTTTGCAGATACACTCACCTTCAATTTAGAACAATGTAAGCTTATATATTGTAACGGGAGCATTTTCTTACAAAGCGAGATCGTAGCTTTCTCCAGCTTTTACACCTCCATAAACATTTGGCGTGACTGATGTGGGGGTGGGGTGGGGTGCTGATGCACGTCAGTAATGTTAATGGACGAACTGACAGAGTGGTGCCTTCAGATTATCCCACATATTTGAATGACTCTAACCCAGGTTAAATTTTTTAAATCAAAAACAGTACTCGGTGCTATAATTTAAATATTGGAGTAATAAGTGAAGAGACAGAAAAGTCTTAAAGTAAAACAATATATTAATAATAAAAAAAAAGAATTAATAATAATAATAAAAACATTGCTAATTTCTTAAAGTGAAGTTACTACTTACAGAAAAAAGAGGCAAAGATTAAATTCCAATCACAGTAACTAAATTTATTTAAAATAAATAATTAGCTAACTAAACACTTACAATAAAGATTTGTTTTTGATGGATGGAGAGGAAAACTTAGTAAGGAAATTAGGAAACTATAATATAATCTGGTAAATGTGGCCGCACTGAATTTCTTGTCATACTGGACACCACGCATATTTCAGCCATACAAATCTGATATAACGCAATAACGTTGGCTAAATTACTAAACAGCATTAACAACAGCAAAAAGCGATTCCGTCCGACCAATGCTGGACCGGTCGAAAGACATATATAATAAAATGCACACACGCGCTGCGACCGGACAAACCGACATGCCCAGAGAGTGGATGTGTGCGCTGACCAGTAAAATGGTGCGACATACATGGGCTCAGTAAACACTTGCTATAGCAAGAACAACAAAAATCCCCCCCCCCAAAAAAAAAATGGGTTTGTATGTGTGGGATTTCAATTTAATTGCATAAGAGAAATCCCGTGATCTTAGTGATAATAGACGTGAATGTATTTCTGTCTGAGAAATCGGTTGCTCGAAACACAAATGCTCCGCGAAGCACTTTAGGATTCAACTTCAGCGCGGTAGGTATAAAGTGCGAAATGGAACAAGTAAGTTTTTACTATCAGTTTCAAATCAATACTTCTATTTCGCAAGTGAAATTATATGTGTATTAACTCATTTTAAATAACATTTAATATATCTCTTTTAATATGAAGTGCTTGCAATGGGCCCTTTTCCGCGAAATGGGTCCTTTTCGTGAAAGGGACTTGCCGTCTGCGTAAAGGACCCATCACGTTTTTGCTAACATTATCAATATACTAGTATATTTCAATTTCACGAATGAAATTAATTTGTATATTAATTGATTTTACACAGCATTTAACAGAACAACAACTTACGGATTTCATCCTTTTAATTGAAACTGGGTATTTTCAGCAGATTTTCTGTTCCGATTTGAGGATAAATATGTTAAGACACAAGGTTTGATATACTGACATGAAGAGCAAGGTTTATTTCCATCCCTCATAGCGAAAGACGTATGATTTACTTGTGGAGCGTATCAGGTGTAAATACATATTAATTCATCAAATATGTAGAATAATAGTGTCATTATTTTGATATTAAATTTTCATTGTATATACATGTATTATAAATGTGTGACCAACATCAATATACATGTATATTACATGTATTTAAAAATAATCATGCTGAATTTCGCATTTGCATTGCAAATGTAAGTTTAAGTTTAATTTCACCACTGCCACATATTAGATCAAGTTTAATATTGGTCATATATTTATTTGAATACGATTATGCACAGAGTAAAATGGAGATGAATGTTTGAACTACGTAGTTAGGTATTAAAATATGTTTGTATACTGTTGCGGTTTTATTATACTGTTTAACGGAATTGTGCATTTGTGTTGTTTGTGTTGTCCTACCAGTAGATTCTGTCATCTCGTGTTTTATTTTATTTCATATTTAGTTAAACAAGATGCTTACACTTTGGTGAAAACAACTTATGAAAATAGGTGCCTATGATTTTGTAACCATGACAATAGTTTTGAGTCATTGTTAAGTTTGGTTTCACCTTTTTGTTATAACTCTTGTTGTTGGTTTCTTTGCTTTCATCTCACCAACGTTTCGGATGCGGTTTGGCTCGAAGCTCGGCCGACTACCAAACACTTACAAAATGGTACTAATAGCTGCCTCGCTAGGCGCTCAGCATAAAGAGGTTAATGTTAGGACTGGTAGACATGGTGTTAGGATAATGTGATTGGCTGGACATCATGCTACATGTCTGCGCCATGATGCAGTGCTAGACATCACAATAAACAGCCACACTGCAGGCATCGTAGCGATATGAATGCAACATTGTTAAAGCTCATTTAAAAATCCATATCACACACACACACACACACACACACACACACACACACACACACTTCGAAACATGTCCTTTCGATATCGCACCAAAGAATCAAGTGCTAGTTTCAGGCAGGGTTTTTCCATATTCAAGTCTGTAAAAGGAACAAAATTCCATCAATAAAAAAAATGACTCTATTTTCTTTCAGTTGCAACTCGTATAAGCTCCCAAAGGATTCATTGTCTTGAAATCTTTCGTTATCAACCAGTCCTTTCAAGCTAAGGTGGCAGGATCCATTTTCGTAAATTGGCCCCTGGCAAATTTCTTAACTTAAGGCTATGGTGTGATTTTTTCAATTATTGTTGTTTACTGTTTAAAGATATGGATATATTTGTGAACTAAGTGTTTGGGTCTAGTGTTGTTCTTGAAACTGAAGTCAGGCATGTACACCTTCCATAGTTACTTTGCAGTATGTTGATACTGACATACCAATAGTCGTCAAGGAAGAAGAGCTAGCCTCCCATCACATGGTGTCAAAAACGACCTTCAGACATGAAAATTTTAGATAACAATTCGGCGTTGGGGTGCATAAACTTCTTCTGCTATGAACTACCATCGACTTCTCTGGTTAAGTGGATAATATTCTTATGTTTTGTTTTAATATAGGTATCTAAATATTTTTTACATCACTTATTTATTTGATTTTTATGATTTTTTAAAAATACTAGGTCGCTGATTGTGGCATTAAATTTGTACATAAAACCTGGCCCCTGGCCCCCCCCCCCCCCGGAAACTCGTACGCAGCATACTCTGTTTTATCAGCACCCATTTCTAGACTGGTTCCCATTCCTTCCATATCATTAATGACACGAGTCTTCCGCGAAACGAGTTATAACTTTTATTTACATTTCAAGATCCTAACATGAAAATTCACGAGCTGCAGAGCTGTAATCTGCTATTCTGCACGGAACGAACTATAATTTCAATCCCTTCCGTTTGACAATTTCTTTACAGTTTATGTTAGGTATAGGCTTTGAAATTTTGAAACTTGTCGCGAATACCTTGCATTTTTTTCTCCCAGTTAGAACATTGGAAACAGTCTATGTAGGACACGCTGTGCTAATGGGAACCAGTCTGGAAATGGGTTTAGATAAAATAGAGAACATATGGGTTTGGCTGGCCAGGATTGGTTAATAATGTAAGTTATTTTGTGGGAAAAAGATTCTTTTGAGAGCTTATCCTAGTTGTACGTGAAAAAATAGAACAAATGATTTTAATGATCGAATTTCAGTCCTTTTATAATCTTAAGTTTGGAACACTCATTTCTGAAATTGACAGCACGTTTTGAAACACATGTAAGTCCAGAAAATGCAGCGGCTCCTATAATGTTCTCTACACAGAAGCTGTCATCCAGGTTTCATATATATATATATATATATATATATATATATATATATATATATATATATATAATATGTTTGCACAGCTTTACTATGGTAACTGAATTAGTACCGTGAGTCTTGTACATGTGGTATAACGGTAACAACTGTATAACCCCAAGTGGGTGGACCTTAAAAAGTATTCAGAAGTAACAAGCATAAATAGCCGCAGTTGGTACATTATGCAAGTGTTGCATTTTCCGTTAGGCTTACCAAATGTTTATTCTCTTGGCAATATGTAAGATTATGTTAATTCATATCTAGATAATGTATTATATTTTAAAAGTGTCGTATTATCATTGAAAATGCATCTGCTATAACTGGATAACTCTTACCACTGTTTAGTTCCAGCAGAGTTATCTCTCTTCAATGCACTGGAGTACTTGGTTCTGACGTCGTGAAATTGACAATCTAACATTGTTCTCTATGACATTGTGTGACACGCATGTACAGCTATACTATAAAGTATATTTATTTCACAAAACATAAGAAATGATGATTATGGAAAAAATAATTGGTACCCCAACACCATATGGACATGAACCTCCTACAAAATCGGCAAGATGTTTTTAAATCATAGCCAGCATGTACCTTGAGACGCGAAAGGTTTATATTTTGCTAATTGTATTCTTGACACGTGGGATCTTTATGCCAGACTTCTCTGTAAATACAGCACTTGAATTGGAAACGCTATATGAGTAACCATACAAATTGTCTGTTGGACGCCCCAAAATGGAAACACAAGTGCGGCTATATCCAAATGACAAACCATACAGATGTGATATTTGTTGTAAATCCTTTCGTTTTAGTTCTGATTTGACAAAGCACTTGAATATACACACCGGTGACAAACCCTATAAATGTGAAATATGTGGGAAATTGTTTGGTCGCAGCTCGTATCTGTCAAAACATGTGATGATACACACTGGTGACAAACCATTCAAATGTGATATATGTGAAAAATCTTTTAGTCAGAATTCTAACTTGTCAAAGCACGCGAGGACTCACACTGGTGACAAGCCATATAAGTGCGGTATTTGTGGGAAGTTGTTTAACCAAATATCTAATTTGTACATACATTTGAAGATACACACTGGCGACAAGCCACATGATTGTAAATTATGTGGTAAATCATTTAATGTGAAATCTAGTTTGAGACAACACTTGAAGATACATACTGGTGAGAAACCATACAAATGTGAAATGTGTGGGAACTCGTTTCGGCAGAGTGGTCATTTGGCAACACATATGAGGAAGCACACTGTTGCAAAACCATGCAGATGTTAAACATGTGGGAAGTTGTTTAGCAACAGCTCTAGTTTGTCAGCACACATGAGGCCGTACATTGATGACAAGCCACACACATATCAAGTATACTGTAAATGATTGATCGTGAGCTGTAATTTGGTGAAGCACTGGAAGGAACGTATTGGTGGCAAATCATTGAAACATAAAATTTGTTGTAAATCGTTTGCCATAGTCTTATATGAGTACACATAAAAATAAATCATGGTGACCACCATTATATATATGTAGTAACAAAACAGAAGATAAAACATACATTAAGTCAGACTACCCGTACTTCAGTTTTCCATGACTGCTCGATGATACTTGGACACGTTATATTTTCATGGAGAAAACATGGTGGCTGCTGACGGTTTTCCATGACGCAGATATTACACATGGAACATGAAGATTATTGTGAGAAACAGTGTGTACATAGGGATTCCATGGATTGTTTTCTGAAAACTACACTCAAAACAAGAACAACAACAACAACAAAAAACACTTGAAAAAATTATTTAGTGAAAATAATATTGTTATACATAGTATTTTAGCCAATGATTATTGTCACTGTCATTAATTCTCTTAGCGTTATGATATTCAAGTCATTTCCCATGCTTAACAAGTCTAACGATAATTAAATCATTGCCCCACACACAGTAAGCCTTATGATATTCAAGTCATTTCCTGTGCTTAACAAGTCTAATGATATTTAAACCATTGCCCCCCCCCCCCACAGTAAGCCTTATGATATTCAAGTCATTTCCCATGCTTAACAAGTCTAATGATAATTAAACCATAGTCCCACACACAGTAAGCCTTATGATATTCAAGTCATTTCCCATGCTTAACAAGTCTAATGATAATTAAACCATTGCCCCCACACAGTAAGCCTTATGATATTCAAGTCATTTCCCATGCTTAACAAGTCTAATGATAATTAAACCATTGCCCCCCACACAGTAAGCCTTATGATATTCAAGTCATTTCCCATGCTTAACAAGTTTAATGATAATTAAATCATTGCCCCACACATAGTAAGCCTTATGTGTTGTGAGTCATTTTTCTCCAAGTTTAAAACAGATTTAGATGGTGTCAGATGTAAGAAAGTATCCACAGATTTCTGAAGAAAGAAAAACGTGTTAATAAAGATAATGTATTTTTCGTTACTTTTTTAATGTGTCGAAATTAAAACTTTCTTAGGCATAGATTTATAAGGACGCATTAAAAGAAACTATTTTAAAAAATGCCTGCAAGTAATTTCACATATAATGAATCCACTTCAATTTTTAAAAAAAAATCACAACCTGGTCCTTACTTATCGTAAACTAGGCAGCAATTCCACGATCCAAAATTTACTCACAGTTGGTACAGGTTATTGAGACCCATGAGGTTTTGAAGTACGGATCTTTACCTTTCAGATTTCACCATAATCTTTTGAAGATTAAATGACACGATAACTGTCAGTGAGAAAGTATTTTTTCATGGAAGACATTTTGAATTTCCAAATTTTTCACTTTATTTTCACATGTAACTTTATTTTTCACATGTAACTTTTTCAATAATATAAGTTCGCCTTCGTCGTAGTTTATTGGCCACACTGCAAATAACATACTGTAATATGACTGAAAAATTGTTAAAGCTACGTTACAAATCCAAAACACACACACAAACACACAATTTTGGCAGTTATCAGTTAAAATACAATTAAATAACAGTGATGTTGACTAAATATGTAAATGGGGTAACCAGAAAGCTGCCCCAAAATAGTTTTATGATGTCACAAAAACTACAGAAAAACTGGTGTGAAAAACCTTCCAGTTTAATTGTGTCATTAAATACAATTAAAACAATGCCCAAAAGAACATTTCTAAATAAGCAAAATGGGCATGATATCTCAGTTAATTTCATAAGATAATATGAAGTCATAGGAAAGTAAATATTTAAAATATTTTAAGTTTTGAAGTCATAGTCATTCCATTACTTGAATCAAAACAGAAGAAACATCCATTCATACAGACAATATACAATAAAAACTTACTAATTGTCGATGTATTCGATTAATGTTCTTTATGTTAAATATTTCATCTATAAATATTGAATTTATTGGAAATAACTAAGATCTTGAAATTAGCATGAAAGAGGAAATTTGGAACCTTCATTGTCAGTGTCAACATAATTAACTGTCTTAATTAGAAAGAACAGAGTGCATGAACTATTTGTCAATTTATTTGTTCATGAAAGCACAAGATTATTGATAAATTTCCGGATTTATAGATGTCATCATTCATTATGTACAAAACATATCTTCCTTTCCTTTAAAGAACTGTGACTTGTATTATTTTATGAAAGTTATGCGACAGAGAACCAGAAAACGCATAACATCTCTTTTAAACACGTTTGATTGTGGATTTAATAACGGTTAGCTTAATAATTAGTAATAATTAGTAATACAAAATGCAGCCAAAAAAGTATAGATTTCTAATGTAGTGACAGATATTTCAAATGGTACGTAGGCCTCATGACTATGAAAATAATCCATAATGAATATTACAAACATATTTTTGTGTTTATTTATTTTACATACATACATACATACATACATACATACATGTCAATTTAATTTTTGAATACATTCAGATACATTTGTTTCCAAAAGACTTTCGTTTAGCCGGATGCCTATTTGCATTAAAGTCGTTGTGGAATGGTTGTTTGGCTGGCGCATTTGCAGACGTTTCATGGACTACTCGGCACATAGCAGAGTAGGCCCATAAATAAATTAGCCTTCCCGAATTGCCCATAATATACTCGGTCTATTAAATAATTGACCGATTATATATTCGGCCTTTCGGTTAACGATTTGCATAACGTGGATGCAATGTTCTTTATTTAACGGTCATTGTATTTTTATTGTTTGTGGGCTTATGCCAGTGGTCATTTGTTTTGCAATGGAAATAAATGGAAAACTATCAAACATACATGCACAAACTGATTACAGAGATGATGGACAATGTAGGTACAAATAGAAATAATTACGATCAGAAGCCAACTGCAAAAGAAAAAAAAATCACATGAAGATAGTCGAATAGGAAAACTAATTTCTCTTTAATGAACAAATCGACTGCTCCATGGATCAAATCAAAACAAATAATAAAAGTAATTCAGATGATGATATAGAAACAAATGATTATTACTCAGACACGTAAAACATCATCACGGTGGATAAATAAGAAATTATTTAATTTTCATTCATGAGATTTGATATGTGTCGTCCACTATAAATGTTCAGTATTTTGTTTGTCCCAGCTATTAAATGAGAAATAAACACATGCAAACCACAACTTTTTCAACTTCAGTCTCTTCTACGTTTCATTCCCCCCTCCCCCCATTTCTTCAAACATTGCCAAGAAATTGCATGGTCCCTACTTCACTACCTGACCTGGTGTAAAGGGAATTACCTTAAATTCTTTTGCATATGGCGCTTTATATATATATATATATATATATATATATATATATATATATATATATATATATATATATATCCAATTCCAACATCACTGCTGCTTGAGTGCTTAGATCCAGTATTGCCTTCACTAACTGAGGTTATTAATACCTCTCTCTCATCCAGGGAATTCCCATCATTTTTCAAAACTGCCATTGTAAAGCCTCTGCTGAAGAAACCAACACTAGACCATAACGATTTAAAGAACTACCGACCAGGTTCTAATCTCCCATTCATATCAAAAATCTTACAAAAGGTTGTTCTATCCCAGCTTGTATCTCATCTAAATTCAAATAGGCTTTTTAGCAATGTACAATATGCATATCGCCCTTTCCACAGTACTGAAACTACTCTTCTAAAAGTAGTTAATGACATTCTCTCTGCGTTGGATAGCGGAAAGATTACAGTCCTCACCCTCCTTCATTTGTCTACAGCATTTGAAACAATAGACCATGATGTATTACTTCACCGTCTCCAGCATGCATTTGGCATTCATGATACAGCCTTACTGTGGTTCAAGTCCTACTTGGTCAACAGGACACAAATTGTATCTACAAATGGAATACACTCCAGCCCAGTTGATCTATGTTGTGGTGTTCCACAGTGGTCTGTTCTTGGACCTGTTCTCTTCATTCTGTACACTCAGTCGCTCTCAAGTGTCATAGATCATCATCCAGTGTCTCACCAGTTGTACGCTGATGACACCCAAATATACAAATCTAGCCACCCAACTGAAGTTGATGCTACCATCCAAGGTGTAGAGAGGTGCATTTCTGATGAGAAATCATGGATGACTTGTAACAAGCTGCAGATGAATGATGATAAAACTGAGGCCATTCTGATCACAACACAAAGACTTTCTCATTCACATCCTTTACCTCAAACAATAAATATCAGCAACGCCAACATTAAATTCACACAGTCAGTACGAAACCTAGGTGTTACTCTGGACAGTACTCTCACATTGCACCAACATGTTATGAACATATGCAAGGCTGCATATCTTGAGCTGAGACGCATCAGCTCAGTTCGCAAATATCTTTCAGTTGATGCCACTAAAACACTTCTGTGTTCATTAGTGCTTTCAAGACTGGACTATTGTAACTCAATTCTGTCTAGTTCATCTCAATATCTACTCCAGAAACTTAAAAAAGTTCAAAACATAGCTGCTCGGATCATACTTAGAGTACCACGATCAGAGCACACCTCCCCGCTGCTCTGTACCCTACACTGGCTATCCATTCGATCCAGAATCAAACTCAAAATTTGCTCTCTGTGCTACATTTCACTGTCGGACTCCAGTCCAACGTACCTATCTGACCTCATCCATGTGTACACACCAGCAAGATACTTACGCTCCTCTTCTGACAATCGTATACTCATTATTCCCACTATGAAAACAAAGTCATATGGACATCGTTCTTTTGCATACCAGGGCCCAGCAACGTGGAATGAATTGCCCATTGAACTTGGACACAAAGATACAGTGATCACATTCAAGAGGGCTCTCAAAACTCACTTATTTCGACTGCAAGAACAAATTTAAAGACCTAATAATGTTTCCTACCTGAAATATTCTCAGCATGTTTTTTTTATTTTTTAATGTTTTTTCTAATTTCATGTTGTTTGTTTTTGTAATAATATTATTATATTTCTTATCTTATAGGTGTTGTCTAATGTTGTAAAGCACTTAGAGCTTCGAAAGATTAGGCGCTATACAAAGTCCTCATTATTATTATTATTATTATTATATATATATATATATATATATATATATATATATATATATATATATATATATATATATATATATATATAATATCTTTTTTTAACAATATTAAACATGCACAGGCACATGCCTTCAAAATATGCACAGGAAAAGAAAGTAGCACATAAAGCCCATGAGGTTATTAATTTCCTGGTGGATTTTTAGCAGGAGCTAATATTTTTATTATTATTCTTTTTCTTTTTACGTTGTTTAATGTAATATTGTTTTGTACAAAATGTAATGAAAAGATGAGCACAGCATTTGATAGAAAAGTAAAACATACCTAAAGTTTGTCATTGGGTACATTCTTGCTGAAACTCGCCATTCCTAATATTCACTGTGGCCAAATTGTTCCAACATTTTATATGATACAACATTTCATAATAGGTCCGATTGTGTAGTTTGCAATGCACACTGTGATCTGTATATCATATTTTGCAACAAAGTGAAGTTTGCAAGATCGTGACAATTTTCTTTCCTCTGGAACATCTTTTCGTGTAATTGTAACCACCAGGTCAACAAGTTTCCATCCACTCAACAAATGATTTCCTAAAAGTGTTCAATAAATGACCAGTTATTGAATAAATGTCCGACGTATTCTATTTGCCCATTAGGGCGTTTTAATTGCATTCATTTAAAGTAATTTCTTTATAAAAATAGTGATACTGAGCCCAACTGAAATAGACAATTTGAGACAACAATGCAATTTTCATTTTTTTTTTTTGAAATTAATTTTGCCCTGCAGATCATATGCTTAAAAACCATATACATGTATCCATGTCATGGTTAAGATAAATTGAATAAAACGTGGGTAAAACAATGAAATTAAGAAGGAAAGATTAATTTTAATACTTCTGTCTGCACAAGCATTGATGGCTGAATAAATACCCTTACGCACCATTATGGAACAGATACGGAATTTGGCATATTAGTTAACAAAGGGAGTTTATGTTGTGGAAAATCCTATTTTGGAGCAAATTATTCAAAAGATAATATATGTGAGCCTTGGAAAATTTTACATACCAGTCACATAGATCACAGTTACATAGATCAGTTTTCCAACATATTCAAGCTGACAAAGCTAGCAATGTACATGCCCCTTCAAAAATAAGCATAAAACAATATCGATACAAAGAAAATGATCGGAGTATGCTTAGAAATAATTAACAGATTAATGCTTATACAACTAGAGGTGACGTCAATCTAAGATGTTGATTTCAGTAGAGCTATAATAAAGTGGAGCTGGAAGAAAGAGAGACAGATATTGAACTTTAGATAAATATTGACCTATGACCGTCTCTTCCTCCCCCTCCCTTTTTCTCCGATAAAGAGGGAGATCTCCCTAAAGATAAACTCCTGCCATCACCTGTCTCTAAATCGGAGAACAAATTTGGAATTTCTCTTTTATGCAGAGATATTTAACCAGTGAATGACGGTGCTGATGGAATAAATGAAATTAGCATAGAATGAGCTATCGGGCAGATTTCAAACTGCTCAAGTTTATTACCTTGCGTAAGTTTAAAAAAATAGTAGAATAGGACTGGGTGTAGTCAATAGTTTTCTTTCTTCACTATCAAATACAAGTACATGTAGTTGCAGCAGTCTTTTGCATCTGTAGAAAGTAAAATGTCATAAATTTTGTTGGTATTCAACCTTCTTCCCATGCCCGAATTTGTTCTAGATGGGTTTTTCTTTGCACGAGGAAATTGAATTATTTCTTCTGTTTTGAAGATCAAATCGTAACGGGGACCGTCCATAAATGATGTCACGCACCTGGGGGGTGGGGAGGGTCACACATTTGTGACGATGTGTGACGAGGGGAGGAAGCTGTTTAAAAAATGTGACGTCACATCAAAATGCGCAACTTTAAATAAAAGTACCACTTAAATTTTGATTGCTTACAATTTATTTAATGACGTTTTAAGTAGCTTCACGCGTGTCGTGTATGTGCTCAAATTAAAATGGACTCGTCTTCGAACTACCAACACCCCTACTAGCCCCAGTAGTTGTTTTTTCCAAATAGCATTCTTCTGTTTCCAGTCCGCTTGTGTCGACAAAGCGAGGTTGAAATGATCTTTTTATCGCCAAACTTACTTAGTGATAAGCGAACTTTCTACGATATTTCATCCAGCGAATAGTTTGAGTTTTGAAAGTGATTTTAATTGATTCAACGTCCTTTTGTGAGTACATCCGATTAACTTGATATTGATTCTTAATTTAAACTATGAATTACTCGACGGCATGTTCCAGCAGACACGTGTGTCAAGCTAGCAGAAAAAATAAAAATCCACAAAAATAAACCTCCAACTGTTAACGCGGTTGGTGAAAATAGGTTTGTTTTTTAGGGTGTAAATGACTTTTTTGTAGTAATGTGTAATACACATTTTTTCGACATGCATACTTTACAGATTTCTTTCGATAACTTTAGATTTCCTGGTTTTTGGTGTACCATGATATAAGTGAGAGTGTATCACACCTTTAAGTGTTAAGATGAGTTGTGAAAATGGGTGTGTTGTTTAGGGAAGTTTATGACGTTTTGATATCAATTGATTTTATTTATGTACCTGCTTGTTTCTGGTGGAAGATTTATGTTTAGATTTCTTGTTTTTGGTAGTTTTATATTTCTGCTGCTAGCTTGACACACGTCAGTCAGACAGCCAGATTCTCCGGCGTTTAATGAAAGAAATAACACTCTTGTTTGATATTTTTATATATAGTTTTAAAATATAAATAAAAAACATTGCTAATTTTGTAAAGAAGTTTTAACTTTTCTGCTACTTTGTTAATTTAAAATTATTTTTTTTTTGCTTTTAAATTAAATTTAAAAACTTTGATAGAAAAATAGATAATTTATATAGGTTAATATTTTTCAGATTTCTGTTATAAAAGATCCTACATTTAAGAAATAGAATGATTTAAGTTTATATATATAAAGTTTATATATATAAAGTTTATATTACAAACAGAATAAATTAAAATTTATATTACACCAATAATGATCTAAATTTTTTTATGAAGAATTGACCGCTACGATGGATAAAAGTAAAATGTTCAAGTGTCTTTTTGAGGCTCACTTGCTAGCATATCCTACAAAGAGCAGAAAGATTTGCCAGGAAGAACTGGTTCAAAAGTGGCATGGAATAATAAAAAAATGATTCAGATTTGCAAGTTAAAGTTGATCACTGGTTGCAAGAATTAAAAACAATTGCCGACACAAAAAAGGATCACTTCTGATGTTTTGGGCTAAACAAACAGCATATGCCGATACAAAAAATTCCAAAAAGTGCTTGTGGCAAACCCGAGAATTCTGTGTCGCAGTCTGATGGAAAAATGACCAATGCTCAGGCTGATGATTCAGCGCCTACTACTAGTAAGTCAACAGCATCAAGAATTGCTACAGCCCAGCTACATTTGCAGTCAGAGATTGACATTCTGAATTCTGATCTCGTAGGCTTGTACGAACGACAAAAACGTGGAATGCTGACACAGGAACAGGATGTAGAACTGAAAGTGAAGATTAAGAAAACAAGAGTGAATTGAAAAACCAGCTGAAGAAGAAGAAGGATGGTCAAGAAAGATCACAGAAAGCAAGAGACAAGAAGAAAAGAAAACTGAATGTTCTGTTTGAAGATAATCCAGAACTACTCACATCTCTGAACATCAGGGCCAAGCCTGTTAGGCCGAGAATTGAGGAAGATCAGCCTTAATTGCTGGAAACTATTGTGGATATTGCTATGCATGGATCAGCATCACATGAAAGAAGGCAGATCGATGTATACAGAAGCATAAAAACATTAGATCAGCTGACTCAACAGTTAAAGCTGGATGGCTTTACAATCAGCAGAAGTGGGCTCTACCTTCGTCTTTTACCGAGGCGCAGTTCATCTCTTGAAGGACAGCGTCATGTGTCAACGGTCCCAGTGAAACTCATTACAGCACAGAATGATCACCATGCCAAACATATCGATGGTTTGTTTTGTACGGCAATAATAAAACACTTGAAAGAGCTGGCGTCCATGCTAGGACCGAACGAAGTGTGCTTTTTGAGTCAAGACGACAAAGCTCGTGTTCCAATCGGGTTGACCGCTGCTAACAAGCAAAGTCCATTGCTGATACACGTCGAGTACAAAGTCAGGTTGCCTGACCATGATTGAGTTGTAGCTGCAGGACACAAACTAATTCCTTCGGTCTATGCTGGAATCCAAATTCAGTCCAATGGTCTAGGAAACCGAGAAGCTGTTGGTTATTCAGGACCGACCTACATATCAATCAGATCGGGAAAACACTCGTCTTCAACAGCATTCAGCCATGGACTTGATTTCGAAACACTGCTTTGTCTCAAGGATTTTAACGTCATTACAAGGAGTGGTATTGATCGCCTGGTGAAACCAATTTTAGTGTCGACAGTTGATGGTGGCCCGGACGAGAACCCGAGATACTAAAAAGTGATTAAGGTTGCAGTCCACCACTTTATTCAGTACGATTTTGACGCTTTATTCATCGCTACCAACGCTCCAGGAAGGAGTGCATTTAATAGGGTCGAGAGAAAAATGGCGCCGCTCAGTAAGGAACTTACTGGATTGATATTACCACATGACCACTGCGGTAGTCATTTGAACGAAATAGGAATTACCATCGAGGCTGATTTAGAGAAGAAGAATTTTCAGTTTGCAGGAAAGATTCTAGCCGAAATTTGGTCACAGTTGATAGTCGATAATTTTCCGACAGTGGCAGAATTCATCGATCCAACAGAATCTGAGCTCCATGAAAAACAGATATTGTCCAGAGATAAGAAATGGTATGACGTCCACGTGCGAACAAGCCAATACTCGACACAAATTGTAAAATGCACCGACAACAAGTGCTGTTCCAAACCAAGAAGCTCCTATTTCAATGTAGTAATATAGAGATTTCTTCCTCCTCCTTTAACAGTTGTTCAAACAAGCGAAGGTCTGAAAATTCCAGAACGGACAATAGACGGGACATCACATAAATTCCCATCTCTGTTTGTAACCCAAAGTTTGAAAGTGGATGACATCCTTCCTCGCTCTTCAATACCTTATAGGTCAATTCCATATGATTTGTACTGTCCGTCAGTACAATCCGTGCTTAACGATAGGATTTGCAAGAAATGTCACATATACTTCGCATCGTTAGTCATGATGCGCAGTCATTCTTTAACAAATAAGCAGGAATCAGTTATTCCGCCCTAACGCATCAGGCCACAGAGAGTCGCTGCACGTCGGCAACGGAAACTAATGGTTGTAATCGCAAACGAAGAAATGGAGAGAGTGCAGATTGGATAGACGAAGAAGAGCTTGATCTGAATGGAACATCCACTGGATGAAGAGATCCATGCTCTCCCTATTTATTCCATGAAGTTACATATTGGAGAATGGAGAAGCATAAATGTTGTATTTATTTTACTAACTGTTATTAAACATTTTTAATAATTCCAATGATTCTACCAGAGCTTTTCATTTTGTGGAATGCACAATGATTTTTATAATTCTACTCTCTCTATTCTTCTTCGTTCTACTACAAAGTTTCAAAGTCCTTTTTTGATTATAATTACTTTATTTGATATATATAGGAGAATTTGAATAAATATTCTGAATATCTACAGTTTTAGCTAGACAACGAATATTTTCAAAAGAATTTTATGCCAATTCCAGCTTTCCATTGCCTCCTTTTTAATATATGTTTTCTCCTACAATATCAGAGTGCAGCGTTACACTAAATACATACTACAATGACAATAAAGTGATTTTAAACATGTTAATTTTAAAATAGGAAATACTGCTTTTTCTGAGGAGGGGGGAGCAGAGCTTTGTGACGTCATATTTGAGAGTTCTGACTTTTTGTGACGACGTGTGATTGTGGGGGGGGGGGTAGGGTAAAAAATCAGCCAAAATCGCGTGACGCCATTTATGGATGGCCCCATGTCTTCCACGTGTAAATGAGACACAAAATTAGTAATAAGATATGTTCAAATCATTCATGTTGTTCAAAAGTAGTAGATTTTGGTAAATTGTATTATGTTGCTGTTGAGGTTTTGTGGATTGTATTGTTTGTGGTCGATTGTGGTAGATTGTAGTGGATTATGAAATCTTGTGTCAAATCGTAACGCCCGACACAGGCTATATCCATCGAGATTCCTAGGCCGATAAATCGGCCACACACCTTTAATGATACTGGCTCATCTTTTAGGGGCTGATATTACCTATTCATTAAACTGTAAATATTTGCAGATACGCTGGTCTGCACATATCGGTGTACAATTTATTCACTTACCAGCATTTCTCGTTTCCTGTTGAGTAATCGTCGGTTGAAGGGTTCTTTTGTCAATATGTACATAATATTTCCGAATCAAATCCTATTTGACGACTTGTAAATCTACATAGAATAGCACAATCCTATAGTCATTGTCCATTGTGAAGTACTCGCTAGATATGGGTCATAACCAAATATCAGAAAGTGTCTGAAAGATATGTAGGTGTGTCCGGGAAAGATTTGCATGCAGTAAAATTGCATAATTTAATGAACGGGTGACATAAAACAAATCGTCCATCGGTATCAACACATAATTGGGTTTTTATTTATTGGACTATGAGATTACCAACTCCTACTAACAGCTGTGGCATTGTGTATAATCTACAGTGGCGTGTTTGATTGGAGTCTAGAATCTGGAATCTGGAATCTGGAGTGAAGTCTGGGGTCTGGGTTATATTAATCTAGGCAAAATTACAGTGTTTGTTTTTTGTCATTGGCATGTTTGTGTCTGGGCCTGTGATTATAACAGTCACTGTGGCCAAGAATCCCAACAAAGGACCAAATTGAAAGAAAGAAGTACCCATTGCAGGAGAATTTATCAAGGATTCTTCACAGCATAGATGCTTCCAGATAAGTCACTAGCAGACGATATTCTGCTCATTTTATCTGGACGATGGGCAACCTCCTGGCAGATTCTCATATATGCGACCATTAAAATTGACCAGATTGAACATAGCACATTTGGGACCTATCTGTTGTGAACGCAATCAATAATTCAACCAATAATATATTCAAGGTCATCCTTTCCGTGTTCAACCGGCATCAAGTGAAATATATGTATTAGTGACAATAAAGAAAGTTCATTAAGGTTTAAAGTCTTAGCAAAACAGTCAAGTAGACTCCATGAATGATTTTTAATACTTTCATGAGCCATCAAAGTAACATAACATTCATGCCAGTTTAATATTATACTAGGATGTTTGTACTGCTGAATATTAACGAATGAACGTAGATATGAAGTAGGACAATAGGACCAAAATTAATATATATATATATATATATATATATATATATATATATATATATATATATATATATATATATATATATATATATATATATATAGTGATGTTATTGTTATTGAAGAATAACTGCAGAAGGCCTTCTACACTATTTATTAAATACAAAACATCAATTCAGGTAGGAAGGGGAGTAAAGACTGCCTGAAAGTATTTTTCTATGGAACATAAACCTAATGAATGTATAACATAAACCAGCTGTTGGTGTGTACCAGTTCTAATCCAGTGTGGAATATCTGATTACTTGTACTGTCAAGTGATATTATAAAGCTAATTAGATTAAGGCTTACACTACACCTCTCCTCCTGAGAAGTTTACATTAAAAAGAAACGTGATCTGATGACCGCATTTCTAAGCAAGCTACACCAGCTTCATGTTTACAAATTCAGTCTCTCAGATCGTCTTGACAATCTTCCCGAAGGTGTCAAATATCCGTTTAGACTGGTTGGCACAGCTTTATTTTCATCTGAGTCAGTCAAAGTATCAGGGCTTAAAACAGTCACTCTGAGAGGCTCCGATAACGTAGGCATGGGAATTAACATTCTCCTATTACGCCGTATCTCTCCCGCGTATGTTACTACCATATATGAATGAGGTGTAGATGGTGCGGATTAAATAATTCCTGAAGAAAAATTATCTTTAATCTATACTTTATTCCCTACCTGAAGATTTGTCATATTTCGGGCGCGATGTCGACAATCATAATTTCTCTTCTGAGTGTGCTTTTGACAATTTTCGGATTTCTTCAGTTTCATTAATCTGGCCATTTCGGCTCTAAGTTGTTTGGTACCATTGGCAAAGTAGTTTCTAATTTTCATCCCATCAGTAATTCGGCAGGGCTGTAACCATTTGGTAATGGTGTTGCGCGATATGTCAAAAGAGCTATGTAAGCATCGTTTGCTTTTTTTAAGCATTCTTTTAATTGTTCGGCGAGGGCATTTCTCTGTGGATATTTTGGACTACTTGTAATATGCCTGAATCCATAATTTGTTGCAAATTCTTTGAGTATTGCGGATGTGTATTGCGGACCTTTATCCGAAACTAATACTTCTGGTATACAGTGTCGCGCAAAGACTGATTTGAGATAACTGACAATTGCTTTTGAACCTGTGCTTTGCAATTTTGTTATTCGATGTATCGTGAGAAATAATCAGTCACCAAGAGATATGTTTGACCATTCGGTTCAAACAAGTCTGAAGCGACTCTTTGCCAAGGTCGACTTGAAAATTCCTTTGGTATCATTGGTTCAGCTTGATCTCTTGAGTTTTCGATGCAGTTTTGGGAAGATTTTACCAAGTGTTCTAGCTGAGTACTTAGTCCTTTCCACCTAACTGACGTTTTGGCGCGTTCTTGACATTTGACTATATCTTGGTGGTCATCGTGAATTGTCTCTAGGAGTTCTTTCGTAAGTGTTTCTGGTACGACAAGGCGTGTACCTTTCATCAAAAGACCCTCTCTATCTGCCCAGTACGACTGACGTATTCCGTCAATAGCGGATTTCTCTGGTCACTCCTTTTCACAGAATTGTACAAGTTGTTTGCTAATCGAATCATTTCGATATTCAGACTTTATTTGTTCAAGTCAAGTATTTAATGGAGGCAAATTACTAACTAAGAAATCAACATAGGCGTTATTTTCAGCCTGAAATTTTCTGTCACTCTCAGAGTGATAAGTTAAAGGTGTTCTGGATAGAGCATCAGCTATTAATAGATTTTTGGCCAGCAACATTAACTATACAAAAGTTGAATATTATCAAACGCATTTTAAAGCGTTGAATTCTAGGGGGTAAATCTCCCAAGAGTTTTGTGCTCATTAGTGGTACTAATGGCTTACGGTCAGTTTCAAGTTTGAATTGTGACCCAATTACATAGCTACTGAAGCGTTCACAAGTTCAAGTGATTGCAAGGGTCTCTTTTTTAACTTAAGCATAGCGTGGCTCAGTTTCTTACATACTTCGCGATGAGAACGTCACCGTTCTCAGAGTGCTACCGTGCTTCTGCAGTAGCACAGCACCTAGTCCAAATCCAGATACAACTATTTCTCTATTTGGATCAAAATGTGCTAAGGTTGGTGAAAATATCATTTCTTGCTTGATATCTCTAAAAGCTCGTTCTTGATATGGACTCCAAGTCCACGAGTTTTTACTTTTGGAAAGCTCACGTAATGGTTTTGATTTTTCTGCCAGATTTGAACTAATTTTACCAAACTTATTTACCATACCAAGAAATCGTCGTATTTCTGTTACGCATTTCGGAGTTTCCATTTCGGTTATAGCTTTGACTTGTCGGCAACCATTTTCATCAACAACATGCCCAATAAACCTTATGGATGGTCTCGAAAATTCACACTTTTCATCATTCAAAGTGACGCCGGCCTTTTTGAATTGATGTCATGCCCATTTCTAGTCTTTCGTCATGCTGTTTCTGCGTTTCCCCCAAAACAAGAGCATCGTCTATGTGACACAGTGTTTCCCCGTATCGCTTCAGAGTTTCTGACAGCCTTTTCTGAAAATATTCAGGTGCGGAACTGATTCCGAATGGAAGGCGATTAAAATAAAACCTACCAAAAGGAGTAATGAAAGTTGTAAGGCGGCGTGAATCTTCTGATAGGTTTATCTGCCGAAAGCCTGCGCTTACATCAAGTTTACTGAAAAACTTTGCACCTGCTTGTTTTGCAAGGGATTCTTCAACTGATGGCAGTGGGTGGTTACCTCTTTTAACTGATTCATTCAATTTAGTTTCAGAACGACTCCCACTGCCGCGCACCACTCAGTGGGCTCATCTACTTTTGAAATAAAACCCATTTGTTTCCATTCTATCAAACTCCTCTTGAACTTTATGCAGTAAAGGGATAGGAACTCTTCTTGGGGTAGATAAGGGATAAGGTTTGACATTTTTGTCCAGAGTTATGTTATAGAACCATTTTGTTATCACTAGACCTTTAAACAAATTTGGGAATACGTCGCGATAATCCCTATCTTATTTTATGGATTTATCGTGACTTTTGCTTGCAGTTTGTTAGTTTTATCTGAGGCATTTACTGAGCATAATAATCTTGAGAGCCTGAATCGCGGACCTGCCCACGAGTGTATGATTCAGGCCATTTACAATAACTATGTCTTGTACACTGAACGCATGGTTCGATTCCAGGCCACATGTATATTTTCACAGCTTTTTAAGTTCAGAGTTTCCAGGTTCAAACAGTTTTCGATCTGACTTTGATAGTTTTTGGCATCCGATGTTTCGTAAAT